>ML807257.1:96242-120428 GCA_009831015.1 Picea engelmannii
GACATGGTAAAATTCCTCCACAAATTCCTTTGTTAAAGCTTGATATTAAATTTGAATTGCCAATGTACAATGGAGAGGTAAATGCTGAGAAATTAGATAACTAGATTCGTCAGATTGAGGTGTATTGTAGGATACAAAAAATTAAAGATGATGAAACTAAGATTCAACTTGCTTCTTTAAGATTGGATAGTGCATCACTCATTTGGTGGGAAGACAAGACTCAAGAGGATATGAAGAAACATGGTATCATTTTAACCTCTTGGAATGATCTTATTGCTGCAATTAAAAAACAATTTTACCCATTGGCATATATGCAAAAAGCTATTATGGATTGGCAAAATTTTAGACAAGCTAAAGGGAAAAATGTGCAAAGCTTTACTCAAGAATTTAGGAGAAGAGTTTTGGTTTTGGGAGTAGATTTGTCTTCTCAAGAAACTTTACTCAAATACATTGGAGCTTTACATAGTTACTTGAGACATACAATACTCATGTTTAACACTTCAAATCTAGATGAAGTTTGTGTTCAGGAAACTCATTTGGAAGCCAGAGGAAGGAATCAAACTCATGAGGGTAAAAAGAAGCCTTTCAGTCATGGAGACAAAGGACAGAGGAAGTTCAAGGGAAATGGAAAAAAAAATGGTGTTGTTAAGAAAGAGGGAGAAAAATTTACATGCAAACATTGTTCAAAGGATGGTCATGATGAAGACCATTGTTGGAAACTTCATCCTGAAAGAAGACCCAAAAAGTTTGGCAACAAAGGGAAGTCAAAGACTACTGCAACCATACAACATGATTTAGGTTCTGATTCAGGTGATGAAACAAAGATTACAACCATGGGTTATCAAGGTAAGGGTTCTATTGCAAGTACTAGTTCTTCAAGTAACAATAATCTCAATGAAACTCGACAAGAAAAACAAAGAATAGAACTTTTTCACATAAGGGTTGTTTCAAAGCATACCATAGATATCCAAAGGAATAACATCAAGCTCTACCTCATCTATAAAATTTGCATTGATGGCAAGCCTATGTTTACACCTTGTCACCTGCAATTTAGCATTATCACATATCCAACTGAGAGGGTATGGTTTAGGATGTGGAATAGTTTCCAATTTTAATTTCTTGACAGTGTCTTCAGATATAAGGTTTTCTTGAGATCCAGTTTCAAAAAGAGTATCTATCTTGTGTAGTCATATGACACATATGCCCAACGGCTTGCGGTTAGGGAGCTAGGTTCCCTAACCATTCTACAGTTGCACACGATTTTTTGGTTATGTGCCCGGTGCTAGGTTTTAGCATGGAAAAATGCATGGGGGCTAAGTTGGACACACATAGGTTCATTTTGGTGATCCTAAGACAACAAGTTTGAAGGGGAATTTCCAGGAAGCCTATCTTCTTCAATTTTTGGCCAAATCAGCTGTTGAAAAAGCCCAAATAGGTGTTTTTGGACATTCTAAAGTTATTGGAGCCATCTATTTGGAATTTTGAGCATTGTAAAGCACATCTTTTAGTACTTTGAGAAAATGATATAAAAGATCCATTGGAAGCTGGACCTGGAGATGTAGCCCAAGAGAGGGGTGAACTCCTTTATCAATTGTTGTGTTATGTGTTTACTGTTCATTGTATTTTGCTGGTTATTATTGCATCTTGAATGTGTAATTTCTATAAAAATTGTGTTTACAAATTGATCATTTTTCATAAGAACACTTAAATAAAACTTGCAAATGTTTTCAAGAATACAAGCCTTTATCATTTTCAGATCAGTTTTGGACCAAATCCATTTTTCTCCTCCTGTAACCATCATATAGGTCCCATGAACCATTCTTATTGTGTAAAGCATGATAATGGTGAAAAAATGTGTTAAATTTTTAATTAAAATAAAGTACCAAGGCAAGTGTTTCTCTTCCCTGGGCGCCTAAGGGGGAGAAAGTGTCGAATGTGGGTCCTAGTCATTTAATTTGTGAGATGCAAATTAAAAGGTGACTTTATGATTAAAGAGAGGGTGAGTGAAGAGACACCAAATCTCAGCCACCCATCTGACCTAATCTCAATCGTTAGATTAGAAAACTCCTCACCTTCCCTCATGAGGTCGACTAAGGCAAGTGGGCGCACCCATTCTTGGGTAGTTCGAGCATTCTTGTTGAGAGAACAAGAGAGAGCAAGAGGCTCTTGGTGAGATTCCAAGAGCAAGGGACCTTTGGTGAGATGCCAAGGTCGGATCTTTGGTGAGATGCCAAGAGAAGAGACTCTTGGTGAGATGCCAAGAGAAGGGACCTTTGGTGAGATGCCAAGGTCAGAGCATTAGTGAGATGCCAAGAACAAGAGAGAGGTCAAGCTGAGAAAAGAGACAACATTTGCTGAAGGAGAGCATGCATCCCAAGACAAAGAGAAGTACGGATTTCAGACAGCAAGGAAGAACAGGCCATACCATACAGATTTGTGGAGGTCGTACACCATGTAATGTGCACAGAAATTGAGGAGGACAACAGCTGCAATTTATGAGAGTATTGGCATGCATTCCAAGGCTGTCGTACATCATTTGTTGGCACAGAAATTGAGGTAACTGCTGTAATATATTTCTGAGTGTATTTCCGTATAGTTTGTATTGTTTGGCATGAATCTTGGGGACCATACAACACGATTTACAAGGAGCTGTTCATGATGGGTTTTCTATATAGTCTTAGCAGAGTTTTGGCACAAATTTTGGGACATTCTATACAACATTAATTGCTAGGGTAGCCATACAGTTGTATGGATTTCTGGGACAGAAATCGAGGAGCAAAGCTACAGGAATGTCCAGATATGTTTGTGTAAATTTCTGAAGATGAATATGCTGTAAAAGAAATTTCTCATAAGCTCATAAATAATAAAAAGCCCTCTCTCACTGGTTTTCCCCTTGTGGGTTTTTCCAGGGTCGAAGTTAGACCGAAAATATTTATGTCTATATTTTCTGAGTTTTGCATATTGGTGATATTTTATTTCTGCATTGAAAACGATGTTCAGAATCCTCATGTTTTAGTTCTGAAATTTATTTATGTTAAGTTTTTCTTATGCTGAAACACCGCTGTGAGTATCTGCTGAAACACCGGGCTGTAACATATGCTGAAACATAGTGCTAAGTCATATGTTGAAACACCGCTGTGAGTATATGCTGAAACACCGGGCTGTAACATATGATGAGACACACTGCTGAGTCATATGCTGAAACACCGTTGTGAGTAGATGCTGAAACACAGTCCTGAGTATATGCTGAAACACCGCTATGAGTAGATGCTGAAACACCAGGCTGTAACATATGCTGAAACAGTGATGAAATTGAGTTTGGCATTTAAATTTGGCTGAAAAATCAGCAAGACTAAAACTGGGTTGGGGTTTTGAAAATTTTCTAACATGGTATCAGAGCTGAGGTTGAAGAGAGGCAGAAATTTTAATAGACAGAAAGTTAGGACAACAGTCACTTCAAGAGGAAGTTACTTGGTGAGAGACCGAGGAGAGGATCTTTGGTGAGATGCCAAGATCAAGAAAGTCTTTGTGAGATTCCAAGAGAAGGGACCTTTGGTGAGATTCCAAGGTCGAGACAAATAGTAGCTTCAGCAGAAGTGTAAGAGATTTCCACCAAGTTTGACAAGGAATTTTCCTTGTTTGTGTGTCTTTCCTTGAGGACCACTACTCCCGATACTTGGTATATTGACAGTGGTGCCTCTCGCCATATGAAAACAGTTCGTGAGCACTTGATGGATCTTTCTCAGTGAGGAGATGTAGAGGTAGTGCTTGGAGATGACTAGGAGGTCAAGGTGGCTGGTTGTGGGACCGTATCATTTTGGAGGGAGTCTTTGCCTCCCATGATTTTGACGAAGGTTCTTTATGTTCCAGGCGTGAAGAAGAAATTTGTGTTATTTTATACTATTGAGGAGAAGGGCTATGAGGTCTTGTTCCATGATGGGCAGGTGCTTATTTTCCCCATAGGGTCTAGCATCACTTCGGCCAAAGTGATTGGTACTAGACATGTGAAGCTGTATAAGTTCTTGTTCCAGCAAGTATGAGCATTGATAAATTCTACCAGCAACAACAGTGAGCTATGTGAGATATGGCATAGGAGGATGACACATTTGCACCATGGGGCTTTGCGAGTTCTGAGGGAGTTGGTGACGGGAGTTCCAGATTTCAGATCAGAGCACCATGAGTTGTGCAAGGGGTGTATCTTGGGAAAGTACACCAATATTTCTTTTCCGAGCAGTGACAGTAGAGTAGCAGGGATACTTGATCTTATACATTCATATGTATGTGGCCCGATGTCTTCGGCATCATTGACTGGATCCCTATACTATGTTGTATTCATTGATGACTTCTCTCAGAAGTCCTGGATTTTCTTCAGTCGGTTTCAAGAGTTCAAATCTCTTGTGGATAACTAGATAGGGAAGAAAATCAGATTCCTGAGATGGGACAATGGGGGTGAGTATACCTCCAAGGAGTTTATGGATTTCTGTATAGGAGAGGGCATCAGGAGGGAGTTGACTGTTCCTTAGAACCCACATCAGAATGGGGTTGTTGAGAGGAAGAACAGGGCCATTGTTGGTGCTGCGAGAGCCTTGTTACATGATCAGGGGCTGCCACTATTTCTATGGATTGAGACATGCTTGGGAGAGAGTCTCATGTGTGTAGACGGAAGAAGTCATTGAACAGGGGCAAGTTTGTATTTTTCAGGGACAAGCTTGGAGTGTTGAGTAACACTTACCTCGGTATGAGGGAGTGTTAAATTTTTAATTAAAATAAAGTACCAAGGCACGTGTTTCTCTTCCCTAGGTGCCTAAGGGGGAGAAAGTGTTGAATGTGGGTCCTAGTCATTTAATTTGTGAGATGCAAATTAAAAGGTGACTTTATGATTAAAGAGAGGGTGAGTGAAGAGACACCAAATCTCAGCCACCCATCTGATCTAATCTCAACCGTTAGATTAGAAAACTCCTCACCTTCCCTCATGAGGTTGACTAAGGCAAGTGGGCGCACCCATTCTTGGGTAGTTCAAGCATTCTTGTTGAGAGAACAAGAGAGAGAAAGAAGCTCTTGGTGAGATGCCAAGAGAAAGGGACCTTTGGTGAGATGCCAAGGTCGGATCTTTGGTGAGATGCCAAGATCAAGAGACTCTTGGTGAGATGCCAAGGTCGGATCTTTGGTGAGATGTCAAGATCAAGAGACTCTTGGTGAGATGCCAAGAGAAGAGACTCTTGGTGAGATGCCAATAGAAGGGACCTTTGGTGAGATGCCAAGGTCAGAGCATTGGTGAGATGCCAAGAACAAGAGAGAGGTCGAGCTGAGAAAAGAGACAACAGTTTCTAAAGGAGAGCACGCATCCCAAGGCAAACAGAAGTATGGATTTCAGATAGCAAGGAAGAATAGGCCATACCATACAGATTTGTGGAGGTCGTACAACATGTAATGTGCACAGAAATTGAGGAGGACAGCAGCTGCAATTTCTGAGAGTATTGGCATGCATTCCAAGGCTGTCGTACATCATTTGTTGGCACAGAAATTGAGGTAACTGCTGTAATATATTTTTGAGTGTATTTTCGTACAATCCGTATTGTTTAGCATGAATCTTGGGGACCATACAACACGATTTACAAGGAGTTGTTCATGCTGGGTTTTATGTATAGTCTTAGCAGAGTTTTGGCACAAATTTTGGGACATTCTATACAACATTAATTGTTGGGGTATCCATACAGTTGTATGGAGTTCTCGGACAGATATCGAGGAGCAAAGCTACAGGAATGTCCAGATATGTTTGTGTAAATTTCTGAAGATGAATATGCTGTAAAAGAAATTTCTCAGAAGCTCATAAATAATAAAAAGCCCTTTCTCACTGGTTTTCCCCTTGTGGGTTTTTCCAGGGTCGAAATTAGACCAAAAATATTTGTGTCTATATTTTCTGAGTTTTGCATATTGGTGATATTTTATTTCTGCGTTGAAAACGATGTTTAGAATCCTCATGTTTCAGTTCTGAAATTTATTTCTGTTAAGTTTTTCTTATGCTGAAACACCGCTGTGAGTATATACTGAAACACCGGGCTGTAACATATGCTGAATCACAGTGCTGAGTCATATGCTGAAACACCACTGTGAGTATATGCTGAAACACTGGGCTGTAACATATGCTGAAACACATTGTTGAGTCATATGTTGAAACACCGCTGTGAGTAGATGCTGAAACACAGTGCTGAGTATATGCTGGAACACCACTGTGAGTAGATGTTGAAACACCAGGCTATAACATATGCTGAAACAGTGTTGAAACTGAGTTTGGCATTTAAATTTGGCTGAAAAATCAGCGAGACTGAAACTGGGTTGGGGTTTTGAAAATTTAACAAAATGTCCCTTAGAGAGGATGTTCATGGTGGTTTGAGGCCATTTTCATCATGATTGAACTCAAGAAGATTTTATTTAGGGCCTAGGGAATTATTTTCCTCTCTTGACCATGGTAGGGGTATTGAAACCCATTCTCATTGTACAAAATATAATAACATTTCCCATATTCCTAGTGAGAGGGATTAGTGATGGCCATAGAGAAAAAACAATATTCACTTAGTGTGTGTTTTAAGCCTTTACAATATAGAAATTAACACATAGATTCTTTATAAAACAAAAATAAAACAATAGAATTCACACATAGTACTTAGAAATTTACCATGAAAACCCTTAATTGAGAAAACCAACAAATATTTAGGGTAGCACCTGTAGATCACATTTTATTAACTTTACGATTTACATACATTATAATATATATGACTCTACAACATCCAAAACCTTAATCAATTGACTTGAATTAGATTATAGCATTAATTCCTTAATGAGAATTGGAAAACCATGGGCTACCAAATTGTGTGCCAAAACCACACAAAATGGACCAAAGAAATTCCCGATATTACTTTTTACAGGGGCTTCATTGTCGAACCTTCGAGGAAGGGTGGCCTACAAACCCCCTTGTGAAACCTTTGTATAAGGTGGATTTTCGACCCCCTTGTGACCCCCACTGCACCCCATGCATATACATCCTGGATGGGGATGATTATGAAAATAATATAACACATACCTAAGATTATGCTAATTTTTGTTTGCTTTGCATACAAAGGGGGCGTGGATTACCTGATAAAAAATTCAAGGCAACAATGAACATTGCTTCTCTACATTAAGATAACTTCTATGTACTTCCAATCATTTTCAATGAATATACATTATTCCTCAAAGTGTACATATAAGTTACCATGATAATAGAATTCAATATTATAGTCATATTCCATTCTCCCTTACCATTACACTACAATTCAAGCTCATTTCATCTATGTGGCATGATATTCATATTTCCATTTACATTTGTTTACACTACCTTCCATCCCACAACCAATTAACCATTAACACTATAACATATAACATATACCCATTAATCATATTAATAATATTATTCGACCTCATGACATTCCTTTATCCATTATCGATTAACCATATGATATCCCTCATATGTTCACACTTGATCATCGTATGATCACCCATTAAATTCCTCATGTAAAGATTATGATTGTCTCATGATCATATAGACAAGGTCCAACCATCATACACAGGCCATTATTATTTCATATATGAAATTAAAAGGTATATATAGCTTTATGAGACGTTGGTTCCATTGCATTTCCAAGTGGATGGAATACATGTACAAAGTCATTTTATCTTCATGCTTATATAGTAGAATTGAACAATGTTTCTCCTAATAGAGAATACACTAAAATTTCTCTTATTCTGGAGTTTCTCCTTCCAAAGGATGAAAAGAGTACGGCAATATAACTTCATCTAGTTCATGGAAGGATATCCAAGACAAAGCACCTAGACTTAGGGAATTTGGAGATTGATCTTATTCAGGTGAGGGATGCACTATAGTTTTAGGGAATATTTATCATAATTTTGTTGGACTAACAAGATGTTAAATTAGATATGGAAGATGCAAATATGGAGATGTCCTTATAACTTCAAAGAAAAGAGGGTAAAAACCACAAAGCCTCCAAGTGTGTTACCTCCTAAATAACCTAACAAGGGACATGTTGGATAGGTCAAACCCGATTAACTACTCGATGAGTATAAACATTACAATACAATGTAGGTAGCATTCAACCCACAAGTAATATCTTCAACTTTTGTTGAATTAAGAAATTTGAAGAAATAGTCTCAAGAGTTCATCATTCTGAAAAGATATATATATAACAAAAAGTAAAAAGGTTGTTGGAAGCTAAGTTCTGAGATAAGGAGTTGTATGAGAAGTTAATTGGTTCCACTCATCCATTGGAGAGAAGACTCAACATGAGGAATAATGGAGTAGGGGGTAACCTCAACATATTGATTGATGCTGATAAGAAACCTAAGAGGCCACTGCAATTTTATCAAATTTTGTGGATTTGTCAGAAGATTTGTTTGCATGGGGACATGAAAATACACAAGCATGGGGGAGATAATGTATGCATGGATATATTTTTAACATCAAGTTGGTAATAGGTATATATTTATTACAAGAAGGGTGGCAATGAAAATTCAAATTTCAAAATTAACTCTGAAAATAGTAGCATGTGTACTATACAAGTGAAAGTACAAATTAGACACTTCCAAGCCGATTTTTGATTTCAAATTTGAAACGTTATTTAGTTATGTTGAGGAGGAAATAGGAATACCTCTAAGGTCCACAATATATCTACTAACCAAGCATGGAAATATATTGATCTCATAGATGTATTCGACAAAAAATGGGCATAGGTGTGTTCCACCATAACTTGAGTATCCTATAAAGCATTGTCCAAAGATATTGTTAATTCTAGTTTCCCAAGTAAAGAATTCATTTATCAGCTCCAACATAAAATATTCTCTACTCATTTTCCATCATATATTGGTATCAATCATAATTATAGCATTCTCCTACAACCAACCATGTGAAACAACCTTCACTTCCTCTAACTTGATACTCAACATTAGTTGATTCCAATGTTGGGTTGATGTCTTCTTAAGAAACACCTTCTCAACAACAGGTCAACAACATCTATGATATCCAATGAAATATTTTTCTTCAATTCTCGTTGTTCAACCACTTCATCTACAAGGAAATTTTTTAACATGTTTAGACATAGTCTTAATACTAAAACATTAATTATCATGGCTAGAAGTTGACATACTGAAATTGAGACACTTAGCTTGGACATTCAATATAAAATATTTTCATGATGGATAACATTGACACAACTAACTTGGGAGATATATTCAAAGAATTCTTAGAGATTTTGCACGAACCATGCTATACATGGCTCGCTCAGTATATGTTTTTATTTTAAATGTCATACAAAGTCGGTAATCTAATGAGATTACTGCCTACTATGCTTGGATGAGAACATGCAAATACACAGGCATGGGAGAGATGTTTCCCTCCCATTGTTTCATAATTAAATACCAGGTTTTCCACTACCATCCTACTTTTATACCTGAACCTAGCCATATTATCATAGAATTCCATTCTTCTAAAACCAAAACCTTTGAGCTAGAACCTAGAGGCAATTTTTATTTATTTGATTGCATTTTCTAAGATCTTAGTATATTACAATGAGTTTTTAAGTTAACCTTTCTAATAAAAAATTGTTTACTGCAGTTCTTGTATTGACTGCTCAGTTCCCGCTCCTGGCCTCCATGGTTAGCAAATGTGTGCATTCCCAAACAGAAAATGGTCGCAAGGGTTTTGAATATCTATATGCCAACATGGTTTTGTCCCTTGGTTCATGCCCAAGTCACACATGGAAGTCTCTAGTTGTGGTCAAGGTTTTAGTAAAAAACATGACAAATTAACCGCAATTAACGTCTGGTGTGATTCTCAAGGAAACAAAGACGAATCTTGAAATTCCAAAATATTGGTTTTGTGCAGATGGTCTAAACAAAGTATTAAGCAGGCAAATTTCTGAAATCACGAACAATTAAGAAGTTATGGAGGTTTTTATGAACTTCATTTGTCCAGATTTATGTTGTGGCCCATTTTCAGGTTATTCAGTGAATTACAGTTCAAATATTTGGTTCTATGCTCCATAGGAAGGCTCCATGATAGCATATGAAATCGAAACATGATGTGTTCATTTCCCACACATTCTAATATTGTCTAGATGGTTATTTAGAATCAAAGACAGTTTGATTTGATTGTTCTTATGGAGATTCTTGATGTTGTGGTACTCAAGATCAAAGGGATCGTTCTCATATTTATGCTTAGGGGTCTTACTATATAATAATTTGCTCTATAATGTAATTCCATGGAACATTTGGATATGTCTAATTTAAGTTGTGGATGATCACTACGACTTGTTGACATATTGTTTATATTTGTCAAAAACGATTGTATGTTGAATGTTGCACACTATAACTTGGGAACTCTGATTTGATAACACAAATTCCAGTTTCGATATATGGTGTCTACTTTATCTCGCTGTTGTTAGTAGTTAAGCTCGCTACCAGTTGGCAAGGGCCCACCAACCTTGGACACGTAGCTAGTTTTTGTAATTTATTAGCTTCGTTATAATTCTAGTTTGATTTTATATTAGTTATATTATGCTATGTAGCGTTAGATTTTAGAGTTCCTATTTTGATTTGGATTTCATTGTTAACACTAACTATTTAACTTGTCTTGCATTTAGAAATATTAAAAATTTCTTTAATTATCTTTTGTGCTTTATCATCATTTATAGTCAACTTTATGCTTTATGTGTTGTGTTTCTTTTGAACTAATGCAGTTCCAAGGATTCTAGTTTTTTACAGTCATAGGGACTCTTGAGAGTTGAACTTATCATTGTGTAAGTACAGGAACACTTAGGTGGAAAGGAGTACCTTGATCCCTGATAAGGAGCAACTCTTAATAGTCCAATACTTCGTTTTGATACGATTCTTTTGTTATTTTATTTTTGATGAATGCATATTCTAATACGAATGGAAAGAAACTCGTTGATTCGAAGTTGCACAAAGACAATTATTTTGAATGTAAAAGCACAATATCAATTGTAAGGACTTGTCATACTCGACATAGAAATTTTCATCTTTAGTTTATCAGTTGATAGATTCCATCAATGTTTACCTTCTAAGCTCATAATTCCAAGATTGGGTCAGTAACATTTTAAAAGAGTTGAAATCTTTTCTTGATTGATTTGGGTGGTAGCTTGACTGATATGCATTCTCATACAAGTTAAATTGCACTAATTAGAACTTATTCAGTTTGATAATTAAATAATCTCTCAACTGCATGAACACTTAAACCTCAAGTGAAAGTGTGTACTATATGCCATTAATGAAACCTCAAACTAATGAACTAATAGTTGTTCATAGGTTTGATTTCTAGTATTAGGTACTTTTATCCCTTCATACATTGAAGTCTTAAGTATTCATTGATTAAACGTGATTTCATAAGAAAAAATATATGTGCATAGACTATATATCTTGACATAGAACAAAACAACCTTGTCCATCTTGATATGAATCTATTATTACAAGATCGAAGTTTTTGAGATTTACATTTGATTTCCTCCATTGCTTTGTGATTTGAATACACTTTTTTATTTTTGGATTTGATATCTTTAGTAATAGGCAATTTGATTTCATTTATTGCATTTCAAAGTGTGTTTTGTTGGCATTAGTTGTTAGCATAGGCTAGAATAATCTCTAAACCTACATTTCATGTTCTTTCATCTAGAATTCTAAGAAATCCCGGATTGATTGATTAAATGTCAAGGATTTATACATATAAATAATTCAACATTCAACCTTACTCCACTATGGTCAACCATAATAAAACATGAAAAACCATATCCAAAAATGTTTAACCATGGAAAACCATGGTGAGACATGGTCAACCATAACCATGTTAAACCACAAGAACCATAACCATTGTTAAGCATAACCATAACCAGAACCATAATCTTAACCTTGTTAAACCACATGCATAAACACTACCACATAATCTAGCTAATGATCAAACATGGTCAACCATAACTATGGAAAATCATGTTAGCCATGGTCAAAGATAACTAGGCATGGTGAACCATAGTAAACCATGTTGAACCATAGTCAATATTGGTGTGTGGTGATTAGTAAGTCAAACATGGTTGTTGATAGACAATCATGGTTAACCATGGAAAACCATGGTCAAGCATGGCCAAATCGTAGACAACCATGGTCATCCAATGTCAACGATGGAAAAACATGGTTATATTAGTCAACAATAGTTAAACATAAATAACCATACTGAAGCATCATCACCCATGGTAAACTAAGTTCAATCAAAGTAAACCATGGTTAAAAATGACCACCCATGGTAGAAAATGGTGACTCATAGTCAAACATATTGAAGCATCCTTAACCATAGTCAACCATGGTCAACCACTGTCAACCATATTCAAACATGGTCGATCATAGTAAAACATGGTTATACATAGTTAATCGTAGTCAATGTTGATAACCATAGTCAAACGACATCAACCATGGTTAAATACAACCATCCATGGTTAAAAATGATGACCCATAGTCAAACTTGGTCATGCATTATTAACCATAATCAACCATGGTCAACGATAGTCAAGTAAGGACACACATTGTCAACTAAATTCAAACATGGTCAGCCATGCTTGACCAACTTCAAATATGGTCAATCATGGTCAACCAAATGTCAAGTATAGTCAATTGTCATCAACCACATTCAACCATAGTTAAACATATTCAACTTTGGTTAACCATAGTTAATGATCCTCAAGCAAAAGAACCATAGTCAAACATATTACAACAAATTCAAACATATTTACCCAAAGTTGACCATAATTAAACATTGTCAACCATGACCAATAATATTTCATGATATTGAACCATAGTCGACCATTGTCCACCAAATTCAACCATAGTAGACCATGGTTACCAAAGTCTATCATAATCAAGCATAGTCAACCATAGACCATGGTGACTTGTCAACTAGCACAACCACATAATTAATAGTGTTTGATATGTGTTGCACAATTAGTTAAAAACTGTAGAAAATAATGTCACCAACCAATCATTATATATCAACCACTTTTAATTATATGATTGTGCTAATATAAATATAAATTATGATGTATAAAATATTTTATATTTTTATTTTTTGTAATTGGGATTGTTGAAATTGCTTTAATGAAAATGGGCCTACGACTCTATTTAAAATTTTAAAATTTGCAAAATTGAAGAATCTTCTAATATATATGTATGTGTATTTGTGTCTTTGCAAATAATGCAAAAAAAAATAAACTTTCACTTTCAAAACTTAAAAATAAATACCCACCATTAAAATGGGGACCATTTAACGATCTAGAGGCTTTTTCTACAATCTAATACCAGAGACAGCATTCGGTAAAAATCAATCATAGATACTAAATTAAAGTTTGCAAAGGTTAAAACACCACCACTCCTCTTTAAGGCTCACGTATTAAAGGAAATGTTAATGAAAGTTATTTGACAAGTGGATTATTAAATATCAAAAGCATCGACAAGTATATAGTTTTTCTGTGTATTTATTTGAAGTTTCATCCATCGTTATTATGTAGATCAATAAATTATTTATTTCTTCATATTCATCACTGGTTATCAATTCAAATGATGAAAGAATCTCATAATGCTGATTTGTAGTAGAACCGTGTTAACTTTGAGTCAAACCTTTTCTACGTTTTGAATTTTTCTCTCTAGTTATTTATATGAAGTTATTATGTATAACAATCGATTATTTATTTCTTCATATTCATCACTTGTTAACAATACAAATAATGAAAGAATCTCATAATGTTAATCTGTAGTAGAACCATGTTAACTTTGACTCAAACCTTTTGTAAGTTTTGCTCGTTCATTAAAATTTTGCAAATGTATTTGATGACTCTTGAACCTTGATAAAGCCTAAATTAAGATGGATCTACAGTCACAGATGGATTGTTTGTCAGGTCTAGAAAGAATCAAAGATTCATTGACATGACCCTGTTCGTAGTGTACGGCACCCTTTAATGTGTGCAGATCCTGTCCTTGAAAGGCTCCGGAGAAGGGAGGATCTCAATGCAACGAAAGGTTATCTTAGATTCTGGAGGTCATTTCTTAGGTTACAAAGTAATCAAAAGCCACCAGTGGCGTAACATACTAACACAATACAATATAACGCAGTCTATCAAGCTACCGATAGAATTGTAATTCGAGGCAATATGCGAGCGTGTGGTACGTAACGTTACAGATGCAGTCCATGTACAAGCGTTCCATATTTATACATTTATATTTTTAGTGGTTTTAAGGTTTAGGAATGTAAGTCTACCGAGATCCTTTTTTTACCATAAACAAGGTGTTGGGGCTTCTTTGTTGTCTTAAAGTCAAATAAATCTGATTGAGATTATTGATATCATGTGAATAAAATCCCCTTGAAATTCAAGCTATATGCTTTGTGTTGATGTAGAATGTTATAAAAATTGAAGTTTGCGAGATAGCAGTTTGGGTTTTCACAATCTTCTCTAAACATCATTTTCCAGGGAAGAGGATCAGATGTTGAAAGTGGAGAAAGAATTCTCGTGTGGGCATTTCAGCTTGAAATTTTTTCTCATAAATTGAATTTCAAAATTTCGTTAAGTTTGATTTAAGAAGTTTATGTTGGAAATAGTAATTAAAAGTCAGTGAGATCTTCAAGTCTCTGTGGATTTGTCACTCAGTCAAAACTCAAAGTCACTCTAAGTCGGTCTTATTAATGGTAGTGTTTAATTTTGAGTGGTCTTACTTCTACATGAAGTTTTAGTCGGAGTCCATATAAGTTTGAGTCCTTAGTTGAAATAGAGATGATGTGCAGAAAGCAGAGTGGTAGAGAGGAAGGAGAAACAACCGTTGAGGAGATGAAGAAGTATGAGCATAAGCTCTATTTCTGTAAAGTTAGAAGTCATTTGAGCCTATGCTCATCTCAGTCATTGTATTTTGTATTCACGCACTCTGTCGAAGCTATTAATATCAAGTATTTCATGTGTTGACAAGTTCATGTTGTATTTATGAGTTTATGCTATAAGCATAGCAGTGTGTTATTATGCATCCGTAAATCATTTCCTTAAGTGTGTTTATTCATAATGCGCAACAAATTGTACAATCTATGCAATGCACGGTTCATTTTGAGAACTCTGCCGCGAAGTTTGTTTGGAGCACAAAATTTCAAACTGCATTGCACATAGTAGTTTGTGCAAAACGTCGATCCGAGATTTGGTATCAGAGCAGATTCTATCATAACAAGTTTATCAAAGAAACAACTTTGTTGGAAATGAAATATGACTTCTACTTCAAGTCTGCAACCTCCCACTTTTACAGGAAAGAATTATGAGATGTGGTCCTTGACCATTAAGGCATTGTTCTGAGGTCAAGATGTATGGGACATAGTTGAAAATGGTTATATGGAACTAGTAGATCAAGAAACATATATTGCACTCACACAAGCTAAGAAGGATGCCTTGAAAGATCAAAGAAAGAAGGCTGGAAAGAGAATGTTTTACATAGATCAAGCCATGCATGAGAGCATACTTCCAAGAGTTGCATAAAGAAAACAAGCCATGGAAGCATGGAACATATTACAAACCTCTTATCAAGGTATGGACAAAGTAAAGACTATAAATCTACAAATTCTTAGAAGATATTTTGAAACTATGTCATTGAAATATTCAGATATAATGGATTCCTTCTATACCCATGTTATTGGCCTAATAAATCAGATTAAGTCTCATGGTGAAACCATAGAAGACATAAACGTTGTTGAGAAGGTACTAAGGAGTCTTACTCCTAAGTTTGACACCTTTGTTGTTACTCTAGAAGAGAGGAAAGACTTGAGTCATTTTAGTCTAGATGAACTGCAAGATTCCCTCATTAAACATGAAAACAAATTGAATAGGTTAAGTATGTCATTAGAGAATGCATTTTCTGTGCAATCATCTATAAGCTCTGGAAGAGAAAGGGGCACAACTAACTCTAGAAGCAGAGGAAGAAGTTATGTCAGAGGTGGATTCAATAGAAGTCTTGGAAACAATGGTGGAAGAGGTTAAAACCCAAGTACCAGTCAGCCAAGTGGTCAGAGAACTGACAAAGAAAATATTTAGTGCCATTACTGTAAAAATTATGGACATTATGCATATGAGTGCATAAAGAGATAGTATAATCAAAACAAATAAGGATGGGATGAGTCAAACACTACAAATAACCAAAATCACCCTATGTTTATGGCACGCATTGTAATAATGCCTACAATGTCACTAGTTGAATGCAATGTTTCTCAAGCAAGCCCATGTGACATATGGTATTTAGATTCCGGATGCAGTAACCACATGGAAGGGAACATATAATTGTTTTCTAGTTTGGATGAGTCAGTCCAAACCAAGGTTACACTTGGAACATATATCCACATCATTTTCTTAGGTAAAGGAAGTGTAAACATCTTAACAAAGAAAGGAGAACAAAAGTTTATGATTGATGTATAATATTTTTCTGGTATGAAGCATAATCTGATGAGCATAGGAAAGTTGTTACAAAAACGATACAAAATCTACATGGAAGATAATCATTGTGCGATTATGGATAAATTCCAAAGCAATCAACTTATTGCAAGAATGCAGATGACAAATAAAATAATGTTTCCATTTACATTGAATCCAACCAAGAAGGAGAATCCAGCGCTAGTTGTTAATAAAGGAAAAAGTGTATAGTTAGACACCGCATTTACAACAAAAAGTGTGTGCAATTCCATTGAAGAAAATAGTGCGCGAAGTAATAAGAAAGGAGAAAGTGGTGCTGAAATGAAGGAAACATTCCAATCTGAAGTACATGATGATTGTTGGTTATGACATTTCAGATTCATACATTTGAACTTTGGAAGTATAAATCTTCTACACACAAATGATATGGCAGAAGATTTAACATTGATTGAAAAACCAAAAATGATATGTGAAGGGTGCATATTTGGCACGCAACACAGAGAATCCTTTCCAGTTGGAAAGTCTTAGAGAGAAAAAGAACCACTGGAAATAGTACACTCAGACATTTTTGCACCAATGCAAACTCCATCTATAGGAGACAATACTTATTTTCTAACATTCATTGATGATCTCCCAAGAAAGACATGG
Source organism: Picea engelmannii (assembly GCA_009831015.1). Taxonomy (NCBI): domain Eukaryota; kingdom Viridiplantae; phylum Streptophyta; class Pinopsida; order Pinales; family Pinaceae; genus Picea; species Picea engelmannii. Next base: position 113,426 of record ML807257.1, read on the forward strand.
ATTTATTTCCTAAGGCATAAACCTGACACATTTGGTTGTTTTCAGTAGTTTAAATCACTTGTGGAAAAGTAGAGTGGCTATTACATCAAGTGCCTAAGAATCGATAGAGGAGAAAAGAGAATTTCATAACTTTTGTAAAATTCATGGCATTTATAAGAAATTTACCATGCGATATACACCACAGTAGAATGGTGTCAGAGAGAGAAATCATAGAACCATCATGGAAAGGATGCACAGTATGTTGACAGCCAAACATTTGTCAAATGAGTATTGGGTTGACATAGTGACAACTACAATATACATATTGAGCAAATGTCTGACAAAGAGTGTGTAGAACAAAGTTCCTCAAGAAGCCTGGACATAATTAAAGCATAATGCAGTGCACTTAAAAGTTTTTGGTTGCATCGCATACACACATGTTCCAGATGAGTTGAGAAAGAAGCTGAACAACAAAGGACAAATATGTATATTTGTTGGGTATTCTGAAGAAACAAAAGGATACAAGTTGTATGAACCTATCGCAAGAAAATTCATATTCAATCGTAATGTTCAGTTCGTGGAGTGTGAAGCATGGGATGGAAGCATAAAAAAGATAGTCAAAATTATTGATGAAATGGAGTATGATGAAACAAAAGATGAAATGGTTCAAACACCATGTACAAATCAGTGTGCAGTCCCTTCTACACTTGGCACTATGACACAAATCACAACGCAGAATAATCCAGTAAGAACAACAAGTGCACAATCTACACCTAACGCGCAACAAGAATCAACAAACAGTCTGAGTAGTTCTATAGCTCCATATCCAACATTAGAAAATATGTTACCAAGGAAGACAAGAATTCTGCGTGACATCTATAATGAAGACACATCAAATTCAACTTCAATTTTTTCTTTGTTTTCACAAATAGATGACCCTTTAACTTTTGAAGAAGGTGTCAAAGACGATGTATGGGTACAAGCCATGAATGACGAAATCAGATTCATAGAGAATAATCAAACATGAAAATGGTTTGATGTACCTAATGACAAGGATGTGATAAGTGTCAAGTGGATTTATAAATCCAAGCAATATGTAGAAGGAAAAGTGCAGAAGCACGAGGCAAGGTTAGTTTCAAGAGGTTTTATACAACAACCTCGAATTGATTTCAATGAAACATTTTCACCAGTTGCACACACGAACACAGTCAAAACTATGTTATAAATTTTCACACAACACAAGTGGCAAGTTTATCCAATGGATGAAAATTCAACATTTATGAATGGACATTTAGAAGAACAAGTGAATGTGGAACAACCACAAGGTTATGAGATTCCAAGACAAGAAGACAAAGTATACAGATTGAAGAAAACAATCTATGGGTTAAAGAAATCTCCCAGAGGTTGGTATAGTTGCATTGATTCTTATCTCACATAGAATGGGTTTAGATAAGTGAAAATGAGCCAACACTGTACATCAAAGAAAATCAACAAGGTAATATGTTAATTGTTTGCTTATATGTAGATGACTTAATTTTTACATGTGATTTTGGCATAGATGAATTCAAGTTAATCATGAAGGATGAATTTGAAATGACTAATTTGGAGCTTATGACATATTTTTTGGGAATAGAAGTTCACGAGTCCAAAATTGGTATATTTACCTCACAGTCTAAGTATGCGCATGAAATATTGAAAAGATTCAATATGATAAATTCCAAAGAATCCCCACACGTGACATAATAGGATTGAAGTTAAGCAAGAAAGATAAAGGGACCAAGGTTGATCCCACACTGTTTAAAATACTGGTAGGTAGTCTTATGTATATCACAACGACAAGACCTGATATTATGTATGGAGTAGGCCTAATCTCAAGGTTCATGGAAAATTGAAAAGAATCACATTGGAAGGAAGGAAAATAATCCTGAGATATGTGAATGGAACAATAGATTTTGGCATTAAGTACTCCACTTTAGAAGATTTTAGACTCATTGGATACAGTCACAGTGATTGTGGAGGCAACATAGATGATAGGAAAAGTACCTCTCGGTAAACATTTCATGTTGGAAAAGGTATGGTATCATGAGAACCAAGGAAGCAACCCATAGTGACTATTTCTTCAACAAAAGTAGAGTATGTCGCAACTACAAGTGCAGTTTTTGAAGTAGTTTGGATGAGAAGAATGTTAAAAGATTTGTTGCAGGATAACAAAAACCAACAACAATATTCCATGACAACAATTCAACCATAATGTTAGCAAATAACCATGTGTTTCACAAGAAAATTAAGTAAATTGATACAAGGTATCATTTTATGAGAGAATTGGTGAATAACAAGGAGATCTGTTTAGAGTTTTGTAGGTCAAAAGAATAAGTTGGAGACATTTTTACAAAACCTTTAGCAAGAGATGCATTTCATCATCTGTGTAGTAGTCTACGCATTAATAGATGAGTGACAATAAAATGTAAACTCAAATTTTTGATGAAAATTTTTGTAATCCCGTCTGCTTATAATTAAGGGGGAGTGTTGGAAATAGTAATTACAAGTTGGAGAGATCTTCATGTCTCCGTCAGGAACTGTCACACAATTCCAGTCAGGAACTGACAGTCAGTCAGTCGTTTTGTCAGTCAGTCGAACTGTCAGTTTGCAAAGGTAAAGTTGCACTTTTACCCAAACTCAGTCTAAGTTAGTTGAGAAGCAAAGAAGCTATAAATGGAGCCAATCTTTATCTTTCTCAAGTTGAGTTAAGTTGTGGAAGACTCAATGGTATTAATGATAGTGTCAATGGTATTAATGATAGTGTTTAATTTTGAGTGAGTCTTACGTCTACAAGAAGTTTAGTTGGAGTCCATATAAGCCTAAGTCCTTAGTTATTCGAAATATAGATGATGCAGTAGATGCAGAGTAGAAGCACATAGGTAGAGAGGAAGTTAGCAACAGAGGAGATGAAGAAGTCTGAGGATGATGAAGTGTATGTAAAGTCATGAGAAGTCATTTGAGCCTAAGCCCATCTTAGTCATTGTATTTTGTGGGCCAAACTTATTAATATCAAGTATTTAGTGTGTTGACAAGTTTGTGTCTTGTGTTTATTCAAAATGTGCAACAAATTGTGAGTGTCTTTATTCACAACGTGCAACAAATTGTGCTACTCTGTCGTGAAATCCGTTAGGTGTGCACAGAGTAGTCTGTGCGCTACGTCGATCCTAGAGTTTCATCCTTTAGTCCTGTCTACATTTACTTGTTTTTCTATGGTATTACTTCGGGCTTGTGTCTTTATGTCATAATTATCATTACTAGATGGATTCACTCCGGGTAAAGTTAGCAGGAGTGGCCGATGGCGATCTGATGTTTGTAGATTTGTTATGGGATCAATTATTTCCTTAATAACTATCCGTTAAAGGCAGGGAATAAGCTGTTTTGCAGCTAGCAATTTCAATGTTAGAAAATATGGATCACTGTAAAGTTCTAGTGAGAAAACTTGATATAATCCGAAGATTTTTAAAACATGGATTCTCCATAATTCTTTTGCAAACGAAACACTGTTGTCAGGAAAAGTACACACTGTCCATGCATTATTTATGATTATATCTATATAGTACGTTCACAAGAGAAAACTAGTTGAACTCGGGAATCCAAATACCTTCTAAGTCGAAAGATCAAATTCATTTCTAGATTGAAATGATACCACTTCCCGAATAGAATCTAATCATCCCCGTGCGTACATTTATTTGTTCTATTCGTACCCACATTTCTTCTTAGTGTTTCTTTCGCAGCTATGATGTCGACCATCTGGTCCTCCAGGAATCTGTCGTTTGGAGTACAATGTTTTGCTCTCCTTCTCTCTTTCCCTTAACAATAAAATTCTTGAACCTCCAATTTTGCTTTCGGTTTGGCGCACGGTACCACGTTCATAAACGGTATCCTGAAATTGTTCAGCAATTAGCAATACTAATAAGTTAGCTTGATGGCACGAAATAAGAACTGAGAGTCCGAAACAGAACAAGCATAATTTATTCATTCTGTTCAGGAATAACCTTAGGGGGAGTTTGTTCGTGCAGATTCAAGTATTTATCAGCAGCTTGACCTTCTCCTTCATGGTAATCTTTTCCTGTTACAATTTCCCGCCCTCTGATACCTGTTTCTAATTAATTGGAGATCAATATTTCAAAGCCTTCACCATTGTAAGTATAAAACACATCAAAGATACTGATGACACAAAATCTGTATCAGAACAGACTAAATAGATAGTGTGTGTAAATTTTTCAATGCATGGAGGTGCATTTTATACAGGTAGAAGTGTATGTGTAACTGGAAGTTAGTAAGAAATTATTATTTTTTTTTTTTCAAAATAATTGTTAAGAAACTTTTGAAATTAAGAACAATTAATAAACCATTTTTTTTTTTTTCGTCTGCTTTGTGAGAGTGGCATGTGGTTTAAGAAACTCAAACTGTGAGTTTGGAACAAATCGAATTTAGCGAAAAACTTTAAAAAAATTAACAAACTAAAATTTAATTTCTTTTTAGTTTGCCCTGCGAGAGTGGCATGTGGTTTAAGAAACTCAAACTGTGAGTTTCTAACCAATCGAATTTAGCAAAAAACTTAAAATGTAATTAAAACCTAATTTAAAAAAAAGATAATGGTGTCAAAGCTAGTAGAAATTATTTATGATAGAAGTTATTTAAATATAATGTAGAAATCTAAATAATAATGATAATAATGATGATGAGTCAGCAGTGTATGGCACAATTAATGATCTTTTAATTTTATTTAACCTTCAACTCTAATCTGATGGCTATGCATTGAAGATGCTGCATATTCTTAGTCGTCCTGCAAAATCAATGGGTCAGATTTATTGTTCATAACTTTCTTGCATTTATCAAGGCATCAGTTAATATGTTTACTTTTTAACATTTACCTAATCATATTAAAAAATTACTATAAGAATATGTAATTACCACATTTAAATGATTACCACAGACGTTTTATATTGGGGGCAAGCGTTCCAATTATTACCACACATAGTGATTAGCGTTTCATTTTCTGGACCAACCGAACAAACCCAACGCCTTTCGAGCTCCTCATCTGATAGATTGGATTTCTGCGCAGCGCCTATCGAGCTCCTGATCTGATCGATTGGATTTCTTCAGAGGTATTTGCTTTAGCAGCTCTATATAGACTGCGGGCAGCTTATACGTTGTTCCAAGCCCTTCAACCGATTCACCGGTAAATTCCCCAACACTACTTTTCGGATTATATCGTTGCTTATTATGGTGGAATTGGAATGAAAACACTCTGCATCTGGGTTTCAGCCTCCCCGCTCCTCTTCTTCACGGGGGGCGTAGATCTCCATCTCTCTGCTGCGAGATTTTGCTCTGCTGTTATTGAAGTTTTAAAAGACCATAAAGTTTTTGAAAAATTAAGTCGATGAATGTAAGAGAAATGCATTTATTAGCACCTTAAATGACTTCGTAGTTTTGTTACACTGACATTTATGGATTCAAGTTTTAAATCTTGAGATTAACATCGGCATTTTACCTATCAATATTTTCTGATTAACTGGTGTCGAATCGTTTAAATCCGAGCCCTTCAAAGATTTGCTTATTATGCGTTATATGCGTTTCTCTCAATTTTCTGAGCGGTTTCTCCCAATTTTCTGCGTTATATGCACGCAAATTCGAGCCCTTCAAAGATTTGCTTATTATTTGTTCAGAAAATTGAATCTTTGGACATGAGATGAAGTAACATATTTACAATTAGGTCACATAATTTTAACAGCTGTAAGTCTTTCTGTCACGTTTAGTTTTACCAGTTTTATCAGTAATAAGCCTTTCGACGTTTACCAACAGCTAGTTAACGGTTATACTAGTTTATAAGATCTTTCAGTGTAATTATTTGACTACTAAAAACTGTTAAAATATATATAAACTAACTCTCTAAATTTAAACCCTTCAACTCCTAAAAATTTAATTAAAAAAAATATCATTAATATTTATAACCAAACTAAAACTAAAAATGATGAAAATAATAATTTGACCCTATGTTTTTTTGGCAAATAAAGTGTACTAAGTTAATAGATAAGTATATCATATCTACATACACTAACATATAATATTGGAAAAAATAAAAACGTATAATATCAAAAAAAACTAACAGTTCAAGTAACTTCTTAAATTATATATTAAAATAAAAAATAAAATATAATCCATCTTTAAAAAAATAATCCATCGTATAAGAAATAAGAAAAGATATTATGTATTCATATTTACAGTAAATTTAAATCCTAATTTACTAAATTGTTTAGGACGAAGTTAGACTAAATCTATTATAATATATTTTTACTATTTAACGATAGCCAAAGTTAAAATAAATCTATAATAAGTCCATAGTATTTAACAACAGCCATGAAAATCCTGTACCTTTACTGGTAATGGTCATTGAGCGCTTAGACTGCACAGCGGACGTTACGAACAGGAGGAGTACAACAAAAGCAACTAACGCCAGGATGAGAGTTGCAACGCGTCCAAGCTGTTTCGCCATCTCCAAAGCTGTTTTCAAGTAACTGCTGCTTCGATTTGGTTAATTGCCATGGCAGACTGTCCATTTAAATAGAAAAATCTCAGGAATAGTACTCTATACATGTCATCGTCAAAATTTAGGTCAGTCTTTCGGCGATGGCGTGTCTATACAAATATGAATGAAATTTCATTGTCGTCCTCTGTCAAATGTTATCTTTAACTTTAACTTTATTGCACTAGTAGTATTTGTCTTCCTTTAAGTAGACAACTTTATCGCATAAATGGTATTTGCCTTCCCTCAAGTACCGAACATTTTTTTCCGAACAAATGATTGTGCTTTTGCGATATCATCGCCGCCAGCAGCACGATTAATGATTATTCTTTAAGCCAAACCACACCACTAATTAATGTTCCCAATCTCGAATTCTTCACGGCCCCGCAAAGGCCTTTTTACATGCGACGGAAGGGCATGCACGGGTCGCATGGGAAACAAAAGGACGGTTGTTTG
>ML807258.1:4384-23468 GCA_009831015.1 Picea engelmannii
TCACGTTTCTTCTGGTAAGATGGAATTTCTGATATTATTATTTGTTACTAGGGCTTAGTATTTTCAATGCATCTTTCAATGTAAAAAACATTATATTCCATATGTGGTGTTAGGAAATAACATAACCACTCCAAGTCATTTACTCAACTAAGCCCTCTCTGCTCTTATTTTTTCTTGGATGGGTGGAATGGACAACTCATTTACCCAACTGAGTTCTCTGTGTTATTATTATTTCTTATTTTTTCTGGATGGGTGGAATTGGTAATTGGGTGTGTTTGTACTGGCATGTGACATGAACTGATATTGGGTGACATGGGTTCATACTGGGGTGACATGGGTAGATTTAGACAGCAACCACTATAACCTCAAGGTGCACACCCCCAAGCAGGATATTGAGAGCTAGACAAGGTTTGAACCAGCTACATCAGAAGTTCCTTAACAATACACCTTGTGGCCAACTAATCTGCACACGTGAGACCTCTCTACTATTACTGAACTAGTATTGGGGTCATATGGGTTCATTCTGACAGCTACCATTATAACCTCTAGGTGCACACCTCCAAGCAGGAGACTGAGAGCTAGACCAGGTTTGAACCAACTACCAACAACATTAGAGGTGTCTTAACAATACACTCTATCTGCAACTAATTTACACCCATAAAACCTCTCTACTATTACCTTCACAATACACTCTGTGGCCACCTAATCTACACCTATGAGAGCTCTCTACTATTACTATTGGCTGAGCCTTAACACTACTTTATTATTTGCAATGTCTGTGTCAATGTTGAACGCATTTTCTTCTATTACTATTGGTTGAGCCTTAACACTGCTTTATTATTTGCAATTCATGTGTCAACGTTGAGCATTGATGTGCACCCGTTTATGCCTAGTAGTTCCTCAATGATTATGCTTATATCCTTATGAATGGATGTTCATGGTTCTTACTTTGCACTAAAAACAGTTAACTTCTTTTTTCCTGTTGTAAATTGCAATGAGGGCGTTGAAACGATTTTTATTTTTATTTTGTTGTGCAATGAAATGTAGGAGTTGGCTATAGATCCAATACCGCAATGCCTAACTTCCCCACTTGCTAATATTCGCATGGTGAGGGTAGATATGAAAGATTATTTTCGGTGGGAAGTCGTTGTTTCATACTTTGACAAGGAAATAGTTGTTTTGAAATGTTTGCTTCAGAGCATGTATGCTCTTGAGACCATCGAAACCCAAATACCAGAATATGTAAATGAGGCAACGAACAAATTTACAGATTTTTTATTGAAACTGTCTGAAGTGAGTACATCTTTAGCTCAAACAAAGATACGTGTTAAAAAAATATAAAAACCTACCATTTAGGTCGAAGGAAATGATCCGAAAAAATGTAAAAAACTTTGATTAGATCGTTCATGGTATTTGGGGTTTTAAAAGTGTAATGTCTTAATCGGTTTCGTGTTTAGTTTTTTAAATGAATGATATTTTTAATGAAAGTTTAATTTTTCAATTTGAATATCTGATTTTTTTTTTATGTACTCTATTATTTTCATTTTCCAAATAAAAATGATTTTATAAATAAAAATGATTTTGTAAATTTTAGTTTTTAGTGGTCTGATGTATTTATGAATTTGAAATGGACAACATAGTTAGTGTGAGGTTATACATGTTTCTTTAAAAAATCATTTTTATTTTCCAAATAAGAAAAAAAATGTAAATAAAAATGATTTTGTAAATTTTAGTTTTATTAGTCTTATATATTTATGAATTTGAAATGAACAACATTTTATATAAAATTAGTTAATGTGAGGTTATACATGTTTCTTTAAAAAACAAATCATTGAGGATAAGTTTCTGTACTGATTTATATTAGAGTTATCTGGATGCAAACAGACTACCAAATTTTAACACTATAATTTAAAGTTCTTTTACACATAGCAAAAAATGTAAATTAAATTTGGTGAGTAAAATGTTTGATCTTTTCTTTTCAAATTTCAATATTAATTGAAGATCAATTTTTTATTTTATTTTTATTTTTATTTTTTATTATGTAGAATCATGTTGTAAATCTGTATTTGATGACTCTAATTATTTTCTCAATTTTAAAGATATGTAATAATATATATGTTATTTTTTGTTTATTTTTTTAAAATAAACTAAATATGTCCTATCTTTCTATAATTATTAACTTCAATAAAATAAATAGGATTATTTACATATTATTTTGTATAAAAAATATCTAATATTGTTTTGTTTTTGTTTTTTTTATAAAAATAATGTAATCTTTTTACATATGATTTCATGTATTTATATTTAAAAAAAAATAATTAATTTTTTTTTTCTAATATTTTTTCCAGATTATATTTTGGTTATATTTTTTTTTTATTTTGAAGATGGTGTTGATAGTAAACCCCAAAATTTTCAAGATACAAGGCAGTTCCACAACCGTCTTAGAAACCATTATAGCAATATACTTGCAATGAGCTTAACATGTCACATGTAGGAATTTGAACTTGGATGTAGAATATAACTCCCAACCACCCAAACTAAATCTAATTTTCTTTTATTTATTATTTTTTTTAATATATTGTTTAGTATTTATATATATAAATGTAATATAATTATTTAATTTAATAGTTCCTTTAAAAGTAGACACATTTTCAAATATGAAAGATTTTTCTTAAAAACTTGGTTTTTTTTAAATACTTTATTTATAGTAAATTTATTATTTTAAGATATTCAAAACCCAAATTGTTTCTAACTATTTTTTATTTTTTTATCATTTTTAGAGTTTGTTTTTATATCTAATTAAAAGAAATGGAAAAATTACATATACAACATTCACTTTCCCTTATATTTACATAAATAATATGAATATTCTAATCTATATATATATATATATATAGAGAGAGAGAGAGAGAGAGAGAGAGAGAGAGAGAGAGAGAGATTTACTACAATTTTAACCATCTTTTAAATAACACAAATATATGTGTATCGACATTATAAACTTATGTTTATTTGTCTCTAATGAATTTGACCAAAATCCCAAAATGATACAACACTATAAGTTTGTGCACATTTTTTTGAATATTTTTAATGACAAAATCAAAAAATTATCATTCATACATTTAATTTGAGATCTTGATCTTTAATAAACCCATTAAAAACATAAAGCAACTGAAAGCTAAAATACTTAAGTGAAGCAAATCACATACTCTCAGAGTGCAACAAATAGAAACTTCATAATTGAGAAAACCCTAGAGAGATTATTTCTATTATTCAAGAGAAAATTTGAAACTTCCTTTACAACTCAGAAATTTAATGATTCCAACTTAACAAAATCATAAATGAAAATCAACTTATATCTTCCATGAAACAAGCTTATAAATCTATCACACATGCCACAAACTATAGCCCGATTTATACCTATAAATCAATGTCAAACAACAACAATAAATACACAATAATCTTCCTTGGGACTCATGCGACCTGTGCAGAAGTTTTACTTGAAAACCGTGCGTCCCTCTTGCTGTACAAACTATCCTCTATCTGTATCAAAAAATGTTCTTCCCTCTTGGTGTACAAATTGTCCTCTCTTTGTAAAGATTGTTCTCTCGTCACTATCTTGAGAATCATGCACTCTGATTAATTTTGGAAACTTTTCTCTAAACACTCTCTAGAAATCTAGTCTCTCTCTTTATCCTTCTCTATGTGTTTTTATTATTTCCGCACTCTCTCTTTTCCCAAGAAACCCTAACTTACATAACCAACTCAATATAATGGCTATCATAATTCTAATATGAGGGATCACATTTAATTCTCCTCATTAATTACAAAATAAGTAATAAATTCACTTTAAATTACTTTGCGACCCAAAACTTAAGTAAATTCACTTTATAAAAGAACTTTATTTAAAAAGTCACTTTACAATTAAAATATACCTAGGAAACATGACTTTATGTGCCCCCCATGACAAAAAAAAGCATGAATGAGGACATCCCTTGTTAAATTTCAACACTCCCTCTTAATGAGGGAGGTCCTCATGGCATTTCCACTTCCAGGACCATTCCCAGACTCCAAGCTATTTGCAGTGGTTTCTCCCTCTGAACCTAGATGTTGCCTCTGAACTGGTCTGGTTGAACTGTGACTTCTACTGATGCTTTGAGAAATATTTTCTCGTCTCTCAACATTTACTAATTTTCTTAACTCATACAAGTTTATCTTTTTGCTAGTACTATATCCTTGAACTTGGGACTGACATTTGGGTGGAAATTCAGTCCTTTAAACTTCTTTCTCCCCCTTTGAGTCAGATATCCAACCTGACTGGCCTCCCACAGGTTGTCCATGCACTATGTATACTCTACCTCTCCATTCTCCAATCAGAATTGTCATGATGGGAACCTCACCTATTGCATGGAGATAAGCATAACCACATTCGAAAGCGATCACATATCCATCATCCTTGATAGCTAATACTAAGAGGAGACTAAATATCATCCCTGGTACAAACAATACCCCTTCTACTTCCATGATCTCTCTGAAGTCTAACAGAAACCTGACACTATTGACTCCTCTGATATGGTGAGTTCCATCCATGACATTGTCAATACCAATCTCGGATATGAACAAAAACGAGTATAGTATGCATATCATATGATTGGTAGCCCCATTTTCCACCATCCAAGTCCTGTCAAACTCAAAGATGATGTTGTTTCCACTTGAAACAATGGATACACGAGAAATATATTTATCAAACTTCTCATTAAAGGCATTTATATATACAAAGGGTGCTACCTATTTCTCCTTATCCTTTGTCCCTTCTTGTTGGGACATTGTGTTGCATAGTTTCCATATTCATTGCATGCAAATAAAAAAACTTTGATGATGTCAATCCTGGAACTCTTTTTACTTTTTCCCTTACAATTTTATAGAAGATAAACATTATCCTCATCAACTCCCTCTCCTCCCTTCTCTCTATTCATCCAGATCTCCTCCTCAGTGAAATCATCCCAAAGTATGCTCCAATCTGGAATTTTTTCATGTCCCACAATGCATTCCACAAATACTTCCCAATCCTTGGTAAATCATTTCAAGGCTATCCTCACAAGATTTGAATATGAGATGAATTCCCCCACAACTACCCATTCATCCTTAACATGTGCCAACCGGGTAAGATATGGAACCATAGTATCACCCTTGGTCATCTTGATTGAATGTAGTTTATCTTTGAGTGTCATTTTACAGTTTTCATTCTTAGCCTCATATAGATTTTTCAATGCCTCCTACATTTCATTGGATGTCTTGTTTTCAGCCAAGTATGGGAAGACTGGATCCATTACTCCATCCAAAATGAGTCTCTAGGACTTGGCCTCTTTGAATTTAGTTATAATCCAAGGAAATAGGATCGTTGGAGGGAGGAAATACCATAGAACTGACAAGAGCCCTCAATTTAATTTCTTTAAAAATAGTTGTCATTCTAAACTTCCATTACAAATATTTAGAAATGTCATCTAATCGGTCCTCAAATATGATGGAATCAACCATGTTCAAACAACTATTCTATAAATTTTTCCCCCTTTTTTCTTTGCCTAATGTTGAAATTAAATTCTACATAATGCACTTCTTACAAAGCCCTTACCCTGATACCATGAATATTTTTAATGAAAAAATATAAAATATCGCATCCATACATTTGGTCAAAAATCATTGATCCATACTCGGAGAGCACAAAAAATAGACATGTGATTTTTGGTCCAATGACCAAGGAAAAAACCCCAAAATGGGGAAAACCCTACAAAGATTATTTATATCATTCGAGATTATTTATATTATTCAAGAAAAAAACTGAAACGTCCTTTACAACTCATAAATTTAATGATTCCATCTCAACAAAATCAAAAATTCAAATCAAATTATCTCTGCCATGAAACAAGCTTCTAAACTACCCACACATGCCACAAACTACAGCGTGATTTCTTCTTGGAAAATATGTTTTAGATTAAGAAAGTCAATATCAATGTGATACATATTTCATATGACATTAGAATAAACAAGCTCATATTTCATGATGCCATATTCTACTTATTAGTATCAGAAGTCACCCCTGGATTACAGTAGAGATGATCCTAATACCCATTAGTTTATATGTCACAATGAGTGATTTAAGGGTGGTCGAATGGTCGCAGACCCAAAAGAATATCACTTTAACTCAGAAAACTAGTCCAGAAATGAACATGGAAGTGAGGGCGATAACTAACTTCAGTCGGGACATGAGTTTAAAGGCGAGCAGAGGGAAGACTTGGTGAGAAAATGAGAGCAAGACTACTATGGGCATCTGACCTTCCAATTGCTTGAAGAAGAAAAAATTGAGCTCAATGATGCTTTCAAGCCCAGGTTTAAGACACTGAAATGTGCCTAAATGACACAGTTCCAACAACACAATGATCAAACCTACATCACTATACGGCCACAATGACTCGAATGGATCCTCCAATTCTGAGCCATTCAATGTAAAGGGGAATAAGGCAACATAGAAAACTGGTTCAAACCGGTGAAAACATTGCAGTGATCAAACCTACATCATCCTACAACATTATGGCTCTAGACTGGATCCTCCAATTCTGAGTGTTTTAACACAGTTTTTACTAAGAGATAGAAAGAGGAGGTTGACTTCTATTAATATGAAAGTCTAAAATCAAAATACATAACCAGGCATAGCTCTGGTGTTAAAACATCTTACAAAATGGGAACTCTGCTCAACGAAAAGACCCTTGAAAAAATGACAGAACTCCATACTTATACTCAAAATTTTGTTTTTGTAGCAGAGGTGTGCTCGAGTTAATGCATTGAAGGCATTACGTCTGCATGTTTCCTGACAAACTGTGCATGTAGTCTCCTATCAGACACAAGCTTGGTCAGACGCAACCATGCTTCAGAACGGATAGTCACTTGAGTCGACTATCTAACAGTCCTTCTTGAGTTTTCCATTTATGGTGGAAGTGATGCTCAACCACCGCCAACCAACCTTAATAACTACTTCCTTTAGATCGAGAGGGCCTGAGTCAAAACTGCACCTGGGAGACGTGGCGAGCTCTGCATCCTTCCACCTGGAGTTGAGTTGGATGCCTGCAGGCATGGCTAGGCAATGGATGTGGACGAGGGTCTGGTGGGGTGATGGCGTGATGGGCAGGCTACTGGGTTGTGTGATGCCCATGCAAAGGAAACACGGAGGCTGGTAAGAATCTATGAGGGTGACACGATGAGAAATGATGTGGAGCAAAAGTGATAGGGGAGAAGGAGATGTGATAGATAGAGGAGAGAGAAGGAGTGGGAGATAGGTGTTAGCGGGATGGTTGTGGGGTGGCCACTTGTCATCCTGGGATAGGGTCGGGGGTCGTAAAAAGTGGTTTGAAACTTCCCACTTTTGCATCTGATGCGTGTCTTCGGCTGACATGTAGAGCCTCTACAAACCGCAGTAGTTTCCTCGACCTGCTCTACCTTTTTAACCTACGTGCACGTTGAGGCCTGGATATGGCCATCGACCATCGATCTTGAGCGTGCAAATATCAATCGCCCAGATCTACGCCCCTCTTAGCAAAACGCACCAAACGGTCACATCGACCCTAAGGGACTTAGGATTAGCACCATCTAGTAGGTTTTTTAACCCTATTCTTTGCCTTTTGTCGCCCAAGAGCCAAATCCAATGGGGAAAACACCCCCCTACAAGAATATGTACTAACATTAGGCTCCATGGGGGATAGAGCTCTCCTTACGAGGCTATAATATCTCCTTATGTAGTTCCAGTTGCCTTATGTTGGGCTATGGAGTCAAGTTCAAAACATACAGCCAAAATCACAGGCTAAAAGAAAAAACAAAAGAAACACACATGCTCGAAGGAGCTTCTTTACGTACAATCCTAAACTAATTTATTTGTACATGGGGCTAGGTGAAAGCAAACTTCCATGATAGCCAATCAGGTAACTTCCTGAATGGAAGCTTCCTTACTCTATCGGTGATCACTAGCAGATGATGCAACCATGACAACAGAACAATCACATCCTTTAGCTTTCTTCCAAGGGATGAAGTTGAGATAAAATAGGGCAGCTCTAGGTCATGAATGAAATTCCACTCCATGTACTCACTGACAGGCTCATAGAATGAGTGACAGCTCTTGGAAAATTTGTAACAGCCAGCCTGATATGCTCCACAGCTGCTCACATGTGGCTGAATATCACTGATAAGCACAAGTGGAAGAGGAGTTGATGCAAGTTGACTGGTCTGAGGTGATGGTTTCTTGCTTACAATCTTTGGACAAGAGATAAATTTCCCCTTCTGCTACTCCTTTGGTTCATATTCATGGCTTTCCTAGGGGTCAGATTCATAATCATCATAAACAAGACCAGTGAGAAAGCTCTGTTCTTCAATCTGTTGCTCAATGATTTCTGCAAGAACAGGATGACTGATTTCCTCATGATAATCTTCTTTAATAAAAAGAGGATAAGGCTATGTTGTGTGTTCGTGGATATCCTGCATATCCACCTCAGAATATGATTCATAGTTGTCATACAAAGGATGGTTGCTCCTCTGATCAACAAACTGTGATGTAGGGCTATGTTGCTCTTCATCTAAATAATCATCAAAACTAGGAACAACAAGCACCTCGGGAGCATAATACAAGGCCTCTACAACCGTGAAATCTTCATCATCATCCTCAATAGAGCTTCCAAGAACATCCTCTTCAAGGGCTAGAAAATCCTCTGCATTTTCTTCAAAGAGGCAGCCCTCATGTTCTGCCTCCAATTCCTCTAACTCTACAGAAAGAGACTTCACCAGCTCCATCAGTTCACTCAGAGCATCTGCTTCATCCTGATCCTCATCCTCACAGCCTGCGTAAGAAACAACTATACCTTGAATACATTCGTGGTATCCCTCACAACAACTATGAAAAATTAACTCAAGGGGATAAAGCTTCTGACAATGCTTATTCAAAGTTGCATGAAATTCTCCTAGTGAATAAATGCTAGCAGGGGGTAAAGAATGATACCTTTCACGAACATCCCCTGCTAACAAGAACATGAACATCTTCATTAGTACATCCTCATGATGTATCTCCCATTGGTGCATGAGTTCATGAAACTCACTGAGATCTTCAGCAGGGTTGTCCTCTTTATGCTCTCTAAATATAGGCAAATAATCATTCCATTCATTTGAAGTAGGAACAACATTGGGAAAATCACGAACAACAGAAAAATTAAAGGGAGAAAACGTTCGAGCCAGAATTCTTTCCATTTCGAACTAGTGGGGTCTCCAATCGATTCTTCAACCACGGAGTCACCAGGTGAATGATGTGTGGAATGAATGTGTCTAGTCTTTGTTCACCATCAAAGACCAAATCTGATCATTTTGTTCTCCTAAGGGATACCAGATGTAGCAAGAAGCAACCACACTGAAACAATGTAGTTGAGACAGTGGAGTCTCCAGGTGCACAGTTGCAATCTTGATGTGTGCTCAACCAAAAGACCTTGCAAAAATGATAGAACTCCATACTTTTACTCAAAATTTTGTTTTTATAGCAGAGGTGTGCTCGAGTTAATGCATTGAAGGCATTACGTCTGCATGTTTCCTGGAAAACTGTGCATGGAGTCTCATGTCAGATGCAAGCTGGGTCAAACACAACCGTGCTTCAGAACGGATAGTCAGTTGAACCGACTATCTAACATTCCTTCCCAGGTTTTCCATTTATGGTGGAAGTGATACTCAACCACTGCCAACCAACCTTAATAATTGCTTCCTCGGTATCAAGACGGCCTGAGTCAAAACCGTACCCGGGAGACATGGCGGCCTCTACAGCCTGCCACCTTGAGCTGAGTTGGATGCCTGCAAGGATGGCTAGGCAGCGGACGTGGACGAGGGTATGGCGGGGCGATGGCATGATGGTCAGGCTATTGGGTTGTGCGATGGCCATGTGGAGGAAACACGAAGGCTGGGAAGAAGATGTGAGGGTGACACGGCTTGAGTTGAGGTGGAGCGAAATAGATAGGGGAGAAAGAGATGTGATGGATAGAGGAGAGATAAGGAGTGGGGGACAGGTGCTAGTGGGACAGTTGTGGGGCGACCATTGGGGGGACAGGTACTGGATAGACGTTGTCATCCTTCCGTAGCTCGGGACTTGACGTAGATGAAGTGGGAGTTATGAATGGAGGCAAGCGCTTGGTCCGAACAGTGCGGCAACCATCATTCCATGCCAGGCATGGGCATGCATCCATCCAGTGCGCTTCATTGAAATTTTAAATCAAAACGTGCGCATTCATTGAAATTTGAAATTTAAACGAGCGCGTTCATTGAAATTTAAACTAGTGCGCTTCATCGGAAAGAAAGTTGCAATTAAACATGGAGTTTATGAATGACCTCATACAGTCTCATTTTCAGTGAAAGTTTGAATCACAACATTAGCGAGAGCGTTGACAGTTTTTCTAATTCCAACAAATTATTAGAACTTTATTGCGTTGAGAGGTTCTCAATGCACCATCCATTGAAATTTTATAGCATGCTCTGTTTGTTTTTTGCATTTTTATAGCATGCTTTTTTTTTTATAGCATGCTTTGTTTTTTTTATAGCATTCATTTTTTGTTTTTATAGCATGCTCTGTTTGTTTTTTGCATTTTTATAGCATGCTCTGGTTCCTGTTAACATTCATCCAGTCCCCAACTGTAGTGGAGTAGATTGTACATGATATCGACATTTTTGGAAAGTTCCACAGTTTCGGCCAGTTTTCTACTAATAACATTGTGGAGTTTCGATAAGAGAGCAATCACTACATATAGGGAAAAACAATATCCATGATAGAGAGAATAATTTAGAAAGGGTCATCAAAAAAGATTCAATGCTATATACTTCAAATTTTGACAATGATTTGGGTACCAAAGTTACAGAGGCTAATGGAAAGTGTTTTGACAAAATTATTGCTCTCTAGTTGTTTGAAGAAAATTTTAATTGTTTTTTMYTATTTACGAGAAATACCATGGTAGMAAAGATTGCATGCCGAGTATTTGTTGAATTTTTYTTTTCTTTGGAATCCAAGGTTAACAAGACTGTATCCCAAGTCTTTAACAAAATGTGTGTTCATCAACTTTTTGTTAAATTATTGTTTGGCATTGGAGGTTAGAAGTGCATAAGATTAGTAGAGGTGTCTTCTCTTGAATACAAGTTGTTTGGTCAAGTGCTGGATAAAATCCATGTAACCAAGATAAAATTTTCAGATAATGATAAAGTCTCTTTCTTGGAATTCCTTACTTTTATGGGTGAATTCTTCGGATATGTGGTGGATATCAAGACAGAAATGGAGTTACCACAAAAGATTTTTGTTGAACAATAGTGTTTACTATTTGGGAATAAACAACTTGAGGATGTATTCCTTTTTTATAACTATAACATGGTTAAAAAATCAAACCTTGTTTTTTTGTTGTGATTGCAATGTCCACGTTGTCCTCGGTGAAGGCTTGACCCACTTTCTTAGCATCCTCCTATAGCAAAAAACACAATTAGCTAGATACAATCATCCATATCCACCTTGGCCTATAGCTTGGTGCAAAATAACACATTCATAGATTTATCCCACCAGGAGGGATCTTCAAGTGATGTTAGGGAAAGGGTTGGGCCTTCAAGACTTGTAGCATAATTTGGCTAAGAGAGGACACATGGATAGACTAGGCTTTCCCATTGTGGTTCATGTAACCCTGAAAGATGCTTGAGTTGCACGATGATTTATTATGGCTCGATGGAGGCCACTAGACATGAAAGCTTCATGGAAGAGGTTAGTATATTCATTATATATATGTTCTTCAATGACAATATGCATATGTGTATTTATAGAATGTGGCATAAATAGAAGCAAACTTCCTTATATGTGCATTTACGAAAGCAACCTGTAAATGCGCATATACGGAAATTCAAAGTGTGCATATACAGAAGCTAACTTCTGTAAATGCACATATATGGAAGTTGACTTACATATATGTGTGTATATGGAAGCATCCATATACGAAAGAAAACTTTCATAAATGTGCACATATAGAAGTTGGATTTTGTATATGCGTGCTTCCGTATATGCCCATATATGAAAGCCAACTTCCATAAATGCGCATTTACGAAACCGTGCTTTTATAAATGTTGACTTCCGTATATGCACATATACGATAATGCTTTGTAAATGTGCATATACGGAAGTTGGCTTGTGTATATGTGCTTATATGGAATTTTTAACAGTATTTGTGCATATACGAAAGTTCGCATATATGGAAGTGTATTTTCGTAAATGCGAATTTACAGAAGTTGGCTTTTGTATATGCACGCTTTTGTATATGCACGCATTTATAAAAGACATCTTTTGTAAATGTGGATATACGAAAGTGTGCATATACGGAAGCCAACTTCTGTGTATGTGCATTTACGGAAACAACCTTCCATATATACACATTTATGAAAGTTGGTTTATGTATATGCGTGCTTTCGTAAATGCACATATATGGAAGTTGGCTTACGTATATGCACGTATACAGAAGCCAAATTCCATAAATGTGCATATATGGAAGTTGTATTTCGTATATGTGCACATATACAAAAGTGTGTCTATATGGAAGCCAACTTCCGTAAATGCGCATATATGGAAGTTGGCTTCCGTATATGCACATATACAAAAGTCAATTTCTGTAAATACACATTTATAGAAGTGTGATTCTATAAATGCTCATATATGGAAGTTGGCTTCTGTATGTGTGTGTATACGGAAGGGCTCCGTAAATGCGCATATACGAAAGTTGGTTGGCTTCCTTATATACATTTATATGGAAGCACTCATATATCGAAGCTGACTCTCATAAATGTGCATTTCTGGAAGTTAGATTTAGTATATACATATATACTAAATCATGCATATACGAAAATCAATTTCCATAAATGCACATTTAAGAAAGTTGGCTTCTATATATGCACACTTATAGAAAATCCAACTTCCGTATATGCGCATTTACGAAAGAACCCTTTTGTAAATGGGCATTTGTTGAAGTTGGATTTCGTATATGGCCCCTTCCGTGCGCATATATTGTTTCCAACTTTTGTAAATGCACGTATATGGAAGTTCTTTGTAAATGTGCATATACAAAAGTTGGTTTCCAAATATGCGCTTATACGGAAGCGCTCATATACAAAAGCCAACTACCATAAATACACATATATAGAAGCTAACTTTCATAAATGTGCATTTATGGAAGGGTGAGTGAAGCCACAGGAGGTCAACTAAGACAGTCATCTACACGATTTGAGATACATGTCTTATACTTGATGTTGATATGGAACTGTTGCAGGTAGTTGGACCACTTCTAATGGTGGTCATTCTACAATTTCCCCTATGTCTATATGAACTGCAAAGGCTTGTGATTAGTGTGTATGATCGTCTCCTTTCCCAGAATGTAATGTTTCCATTGACAACAGGCTTGTACAATGTAATACATTTAATTTTCATAGGTGGGGTATTTATGGACAGTATATGAGAGTGTCTCACTATGGTATGTCATCGGATGACCGTGCTGAGTGAGATCTATGCCCATAGGATAGTCAGATGCATCAGTCTCAATCTTGAATAGTTGTTGCAGATTAGGCAAGGAGAGTATTGGAGCTGAGAATAAGCAATTCTTTATATCATTGAATGCTCGTTTTTGTTCCTTCCCCCACATGAACTTGGCCCTATCACCGCCCTTGGTCACCCAGCTGAGGGCCTATGCAATATGGGAGAATCCCAACAAGAACCATCGGTAGAAGTTGGCTAGTCCCAAGAAGCTCTGAAGATAGGTCAATGTGGTCGGGCTTGTCCAGTCATGGATGACTTGGATATTAGCTGGATCAACATGCACCCCATTCTCATCAACAATGTAGCCCAATTATTGGACCATGTTCATGCCAAAAGAGCATTTTTACAAGTTGCCATATAGTTTTTGCTGCTGTAAACTGCTCAAAACCTATTGAATATGCAACATGTGCTCCTCCCGCATTTTGATGAAGATGAGGACATCGTCCAAATATACCACCACAAAGGAGTTAGTGAAGGGTCTCAATACATCATCCATCAACCTCATGAAAGTGGTTGGTGCATTTTTTAATCCAAAGGGCATGACTAGCCATTCAAAGAAACCTTCTTTAGACTTGAAGGTTATCTTCCATACATTAGTTGGTTTGATGGGAACCTGGTGGTAGCCATACTTTAGGTCAATCTTGTTGAAGAACTTTTCCCCCTTGAGTTGGTCAAGAAGGTCATGAATCTTGGGAATGGGGTACCAACTCCTAACTGTGATTTTGTTTAAGGCTATGTAATCCATGCAGAGTCACCAAGTCTCATCCTTCTTTTGTACCAGTACAATCGAGCTTCCAGAAGGGTAGGAGTGGGGTCTGATGTGCCCCTTCTAGAGAAGCTCCTGGATATGTTGCTTGATTTTGTCATTTTCCATCAGTGAGCGATGATAGACTAGTCCATTAGGTAGAGGTGTGTCGGGATTCATATCAATTGGATACTTGACTTGGCAGTGTGTTGGTACCCCTGTAGGTGAGGAGAATATGTCTATGTATTCTTACATGATCCCGACCACTTGCTTATGCTGCAAAGAGAGGCTTTGTGTAGAGGCCATGAATGTGGCCCCGACCTTTTGCTTACTCTGAGCATGGATCACAAAGAAGATGAACTTATCGGTTTGTGAAATGACCTTACTTCATTTCTTAGCAGATATTAAAGAAATAGAAGTAACTGTCATTACCTCTGGTATCCTGTACAATTGTCTACCCAAAGTAATAATAACATTGCAGGATCTAGACTCATACACAGCATGACACTTCCACAAATATGGTTGTCCTAAAAGAACATCACAAACTTCAAGGGGAGAAATATGACACAGTACCTCATCTTTGAAAGTATTGATGACGTAGGGAAGATGGCATTGTTGGCTGACATGTAGATCTCTTCCTTGGCGAAGCTAGTTGATGGTGTAGGGTTGCAGGTGCGATGTCGTTCCCAAGTCCAGCCACTAGACGACCTCCGTTGAAATCAGGTTCTTCTGAATACTGCTATTGACAATGAAATGAAGCAGAGCCCCCTTTATCCACATCTACTAGTGAAAGAGGTTTCCCCTTCCTCTCATTCTTCTAGTTCGCTTGGTCGGACTTTGGTGGTAGCGACATTGGCACTGGGTTCAGCATTAATAATCTGCTTCCCACTTTCAAGATTTGATTCAAAATCAGAATTGACCTTTGACTCAGAAGCCTTCATTTCAGCCATGAGTGACTACTTGGAGTGACATTCTTCAGTTTTGTGCCAAGGGATTTTATGGTACTCGCACCATTTTCATGTGTCCTTCTTTGTCTTCTCATTTCCCTTATTTTGTTGTGGCTTGGACCAATTTTCCTGAGGGAGACCATCTTGACTTGGTCCCTTGTTGTGTGGGTTGGGGGTGCCTTTGACCTGCTTTGGCTATGAGGGGTTTGCAGATCCAAACTCTCACCTTTTCTGCATAAATTTATGCTCGATCTTGACAGTGTATCTATAGGTCATGCCTAATGAGGCGATGTCCAGAACACTCAATTTTTGTTCGAATGTATCTATGAAAAAGGACATGGTATTTGAGAGTTCGATCTTGTAATGGCTCGATTAGTTCAAGTTCTAACGTTTGTGCTCGGATCTTGTTGGGGACATGCACAAAGAAAAATAAATGAAGAGCATATCGCTCTGATACCACTGATCTGGATTTAGGAGCGAAATGAATTGATTAACAAATTGAATACAATAAACATAGAGATATGAAGAATAAAACAGATATCCAGTGAACAATATCTTCTATCGAATAATGAAATAGGATGAAACTATAAAATTTTAGAACTGAAACACTTGCTCGAATGGTGGTAGCTATCTCTGAGAAGAGATGTGGTTGTATGTGCACCCGTCTAAGAAGAATGAATTACAATGAGGATGTAGAGGCCTTTTTTATATTACTCATGAATTCCAAAACCCTTAACATCCAAAAACCTAACCCTAGGAGGTGAAACATCAAAATTCATGTAGGCCCCTATGGGTAAGTTGGTACCTCAACCTCCCGGGGTCATAAATTTTGCATACAACCTTCGTTTTAGGCGCGTGATAGCCAATTGGAAAGGTATTTCAGAGAACTACACATTTTGTCATCAAATTCTAACTCTCTCTATAGTTTGACTGTGGCGAGCCAAAAAAACATGGTTTAGGCCTCCAAAACGGACTTGGAAGTACAACAAGATGTGCTAACATGAAAACATATAAAATAAGCTAGTTCGATTAAGTGAGAGGCCACCAATATCCACCTAGAAGATGTGTAGGGATTCAGACAGCCCCAGAAGTATAAAACCCACAATTACAAAGAAGTACATAAGAACATGTTGAACTAAAAATGGATAAGAGGAGCCAGTTGGAATAGGTGTGTGGCCACCAATAGCCAACTGGATCACCATGCTAATACAAGATGGGGGAGTGATAGCATATGCGTCAAGAAAGTTGAAGCAACATGAGAAGATTTACGCTACTCATGATTTAGAGTTGGCAGTTGTAATGCTAACTCTGAAGCTTTGGAGGCATTATCTAGTGGGGTGAAGCATTGAGCTCAAAATAAACCATGAAATCTCAAATCATCTCTTCACTCAAAGGGATCTCAATGCCAGGCAGAGGCGATGGAGTGATTTTATGAGTGAGTACAATTTTGGAATTTTGTACATCAAGGAAAAGGGGAATGTGGTCGCAGATGCCTTGAGTAGGAGACCGTATGTCTTCTCCTTGGTACCCTTAAAAGTTAATCTGAGGGAGTGACTGTTGGGAAAAATTCTTGGAGATAGTTGGTATTTAAAGGCTACTTCAACCCTTCAGAGTGGGAGGCAATTAGATCCAAAGTATGAAGGATATATCCTGGAAGCAGATGGATTATTAAGATATCAAGGAAGGATGTACATCCTCGAAGGTGGGGATATTGTGCACATCCGCGTGTGAAGAAAATGTACACAGACATGAAGACGTTTTTATTCTGGGTACTAGGAATGAAGCGTGATCATGTAGTCCATTTCGTCGCCAAGTGCCTAGAGTGTCAACAAGTGAAGGATGACCACCACCACTCGGCAAGTCTTGTACAACTGCATCATGTTCCTATGTCCAAGTGGGAAGTTATTTCTATGGATTTTGTTGTGGGATTGCCACTCACATCGCACAGACACAATGTCATTCTTGTGATAGTTGATAAGTTGACCAAGAGTGCTCATTTTATTTTGGTTAGAGACACTTATGATGTCACTGATGTGGTACATGTGTTTATAAGTGAGGTAATTTGTCTGCATGGGTTACCCAATAAGATCATTTCAGATAGGGACTCTCGATTCACATCTAGGTTTTGTACAACTTTGCAGTCAGCGTTGGGAACTCAGTTGAACTTAAGAACAACATATCATCCCGAAACAGATGGGAAAACTAAGAGAGTAAATTGGGTTATGGAAGACATTCTTAGGATGTATGTTATGGATAATCAAACCCTTTGGGAGAAGTACCTTCCTTTGGTAGATTTCGCCTACAATAACAGTTTTCGTAGCTCCATTGGAATTCCACCCAATGAATATTTGTATGGAAGTCCATGCAGGACACCGTTGAGTTGGGAAAGGTTAGAAGACCAAGTGACAGTTGGGTTAGAATTGATTCAAGAGAGGGAGGAACATGTGATTCAGATTTGGCAGCTACTAAAGGAAGCACATGATAGAAAGAAAATTTATGTCGATGCACATAGGACTGGCTGAAGTTATAAAGTGGAAGATCAAGTTTTCATTCATATCAGGCCTAATAACAGTACCATTTGGTTCAGGAAGGGGAAACATTTTTCACGTCGATTTGTAGGATCGTTCAAAATCCAAGAGAGAGAATTAGACTCATTTCCTATTGTCTTATACTACCACCCCACTTGCATAAACCTCATCATTTTTTTCATGTATTTGTTCTACGTCATTATGTTGTTGATGAATCTCATAAACTGAATTGGAAAGAATTGCAGGTGTCGGATGAGGGAACCCTCATGGTCGAACCATTACACAAGTTGGACCATAGGGTTCGACAGCTTTGGATTCGTCTGGTAGACCAAGTTAAGGTATAGTGGGACAAGTATAGCCCAGAATCTGCTACTTGGGAGGATACAGAGTCCTTATGACGAGATCATCCCTCACTTTTTTGACCACCTCGAGAATATGTTTTCCGAAGGTTGGGTGTATGCAATGCCACCTTTTAAATTAGATATCTAGAATTACTTAAGCCCTAATCAACTTTTATTTTCTATTAACTGTGAAACTATTAATGATACACTTGAAATTTTAAGAAATATGGACCTATGTGAATGTCAATTCTATGAATGTTTAACATTATTTGAATTATAATGGATATTATGCAATCTATTTCTAACTTGAAAATTTTGACATTTAAAGTTGTTTGTACGTGGGTACCGAATTGAGGATATGATTAAATGCATTTACATGATGATAATGCATGGATATGTATGAGTTTGTGTTATAAACTAATATGAAAGCATAAAGCTAAAAACCCCACTATCATTTATTATGTATATCATGGATAATGAAATAATATCATACAAAACTCTAATCCAAGAGCTCTCCGTACAATACAATCCTCTCACACTGCTATGCAAAAATCAACAAATACATGTGCCAATTCTCTGCCTCCAGACAACCTACCTCCTCTGTGCAATCCCTACAATGGAATACCTACAAATCAATTTGAATTCCTCTTGCCTAGGCTGGGCATTGCTCATGGGAACATCCATTGTGTGTGTGATTACATATGTGCACTTGACTGAAATCACAACTGATAGCCAAACTGTCCCTTTCACCTGTTATCTCAACTGGGTCTCCACTGGATCTAACATGCATGTAGTTAACGGTGGTAAATCTTCAGTTGCATGTGAGATCATTGATTGTGAATTAATTAATAATTAATTCACTGAACTCTCACTAGTTTAAGTTCAGTCACAACTAGTACAACTGAGCT
>ML807258.1:48165-67932 GCA_009831015.1 Picea engelmannii
TTTTATCTTCATACAAACATCCCATACTCAAGAAATTTACTATACTTATAAACTCTTCTCTCATGTTAGCATATACTTATATCACATTTGTTAATGATTTTGGATCCATGCCAATAAAGGTATATCTAGGAGTACTCACGCACAATGAGCACCGAAGTGGTGGGAAAATAACTAAGAATACAAAGTATGGCATACTTAGCAACATAGTTAGGATATTCTATATTTAGAAAATATTGTACCGTGAAGCTTTTAGATTTAAGATTTAAAAATAAGAAGTGGTGTTTATTGTTATATAGTGATAAATAAAACATAAAGAAAAATTCAAAGAAATTCTTATAATAATTTTTATAGTAGAAAAATGTCTAAGAAAAAATATATTTTAGATTAAGAAAGTCAATATCAATGTGATACATATTTCTTATGACATTAGAATAAACAAGTTCATATTTCATGATGCGACATTCTACTTGTTAGCACCAGAAGTCACCCCTGGATTGCAGTAGGGATGAGCCTGATACCCATCAATTTATATGTCACAATGAGTGATTTAAGGGTGGTCGAATGATCGCAGACCCAAAAGAATATCGCTTTAACTCATAAAACTAGCCCAGAAATGCACATGGATGTGAGGGCGATAACTAACTTCAATCGGGACATGAGTTTAAAGGTGAGCAAAGGGAAGACTTGGTGAGAAAAGGAGAACAAGACTGCTATGGGCATCTGACCTTCCAACAGCGTGAAGAAGAAAACATCGGGCTCGATGATGCTTTCGAGCCCAGGTTTCAGACACTAAAATGTGCCCAAATGACACAGTTCCAACAACACAATGATCAAACCTACATCACTATGCGGCCACAACGACTCGACTAGATCCTCCAATTCTGAGCCATTTAGTGTAAGGGGGAATAAGGCAACGCAGAAAACTGGTTAAAATCGGTGAAAACATTGCAGTGATCAAACCTACATCATCCTACAACATTATGGCTCTAGACTAGATCCTCCAATTCTGAGTGTTTTAACACAGTGTTTACTAAGAGATCGAAAGAGGAGGCTGACTTCTATTAATATGAAAGTCTCAAATAAAAATACATAACCAGGCACAGCTCTGATGTTAAAACATATTACAAAATGGGAACTCTGCTCAACCAAAAGACCCTTGCAAAAATAACAGAACTCCATACTTATACTCAAAATTTTGTTTCTGTAGCAGAGGCGTGCTCGAGTTAATGCATTGAAGGCATTACGTCTGCATGTTTCCTAACAGAATGTGCATGCAGTCTCCTATCAGACGCAAGCTTGGTCAGATGCAACCATGCTTCAGAACGAATAGTCATTTGAGCCGACTATCTGACAGTCCTTCTCGAGTTTTCCATTTATGGTGGAAGTGATGCTCAACCACTGCCAACCAACCTTAATAACTGCTTCCTCTAGATCGAGAGGGCCTGATTCAAAACGGCACCTGGGAGATGTGGCGGGATCTGCATCCTGCCACCTGGAGCTGAGTTGGATGCCTGCAGGGATGGCTAGGAAATCGACGTGGACGAGGGTCTTGCGGGGCGATGGCGTGATGGGCAGGCTACTGGGTTGTGTGATGGCCATGCGGAGGGAACACGGAGGCTGGGAAGAATCTATGAGGGTGATACGACGAGAGATGAGGTGGAGTGAAAGTGATAGGGGAGAAGGAGATGTGATAGATAGAGGAGAGAGAAGGAGTGGGGGATAGGTGCTGGCGGGACGGTTGTGGGGTGGCCACTTTTCGGCCTGGGATAGGGTCGGGGGCCGCAAAAGGTGGTTTGAAACTTCTCTCTTTTGTATCTAATGCGTGTCTTCGACTGACATGTAGAGCCTCTACAAACCGCGGTAGTTTCCCTGACCCGCTCTACCTTTTTTAACCTTCACGCACGTTGAGGCCAGGAGATGGCCATCGACCATCGATCTGGAGCGCGCAAATCTCAGTCACCCAGATCTACGCCCCTCTTAGCACAACACGCCAAATGGTCATACCGACCCCGACAGACTTAGGATTAGCGCCATCTAGTGGGTTTTTTAACCCTATTCTTTGCCTTTTGTCGCCCAAGAGCCAAATCCAATGGGGAAAACACCCCCCTACAAGAATATGTACTAACATTAGGCTCCATGGGGGATAGAGTTATCCTTGTGGGGCTCTAATATCTCCTTATGTAGTTCCAGTCACCTTATGTTGGGCTATGGAGTCAAGTTCAAAACATACAGCCGAAGATACAGGCCGAAAGAAAAAACAAAAGAAACACACATGCTCGAAGGAGCTTCTTTATGTACAATCATAAACTAATTTATTTGTACATGGGGCTAGGTGAAAGAAAACCTCCACCATAGCCAATCAAGTAACTTCCTGAATGGAAGCTTCCTTACTATGTCGGTGATCACTAGCAGATGATGCAACCGTGACAACAGAACAATCACATCCTTTATCTTTCTTCCAAGGGCTGAAGTTGAGATAAAATAGGGCATCTCTAGGTCATGAAGGAAATTCCACTCCATGTACTCACTAACAGGCTCATAGAATGAGTGACATCTCTTGGAAAATTTGTAACAGGTAGCCTGATATGCTCCACAACTGCTCACACGTGGTTGAATATCATTGATAAGCACAGGTGGAAGAGGAGTTGATGCAGGTTGACTGGTCTCAGGTGATGGTTTCTTGCACAAGATCTGGATAGGAGATAAACTACCCCTTATGCTACTCCTTTGGTTCATCTTCATGGCTTTCCCAAGGGTTAGATTCATAATCATCATAAACAGGACCAGTGAGAAAGCTTTGTTCTTCAATATGTTGCTCAGTGATTTCTGCAAGCACAGGATGGTTGATTTCCTCATCATAATCTTCTTTAATAAAAAGAGGATAAGGCTCTGTTGTGTGTTCTTGGATATCCTGCATATCCAGCTCAGAATCTGATTCATAGTTGTCATACACAGGATGGCTGCTCCTCTGATCAACAAACTGTGATGTAGGGCTATGTTGTTCTTCATCTAAATAATCATCAAAACTAGAAACAACGGGCACCTCAGGAGAATAATATAGGGCCTCTACAACCGTTAAATATTCATCATCATCCTCAATAGAGCTGCCAAGAACATCCTCTTCAAGGGCTGGAAAATCCTCTGCATTTTATTCAAAGAGGCAGCCCTCATGTTCTGCCTCCAATTCCTCTAACTCTACAGAAAGAGACTTCACCAGCTCCATCAGTTAACTCATAGCATCTGCTTCATCCTAATCCTCATCCTCACAGCCTGTGTAAGAAGCAACTATACCTTGGATACATTTGTGGTATCCCTCACAACAACTATGAAAAATTAAATCAAGGGGATAAAGCTTCTGGCAATGCTTATTGAAAGCTGCATGAAATTCTCCTAGTGAATAAATGCTAGCAGGCGGTAAAGAATGATACCATTCACGAGCATCCCCTGCTAACGATAGCATGAAAATCTTCATTAGTACATCCTCATGATGTATCTCCCATTGGTGCACGAGTTCATGAAACTCCCTGAGATGTTGAGCAGGGTTTCCCTCTTTACGCTCTCTAAATATAGGAAAATAATCATTCCATTCATTTGAAGCAGGAACAACATTGGGAAAATCAGGAACAACGGAAAAATTAAAGGGAGAAAACCTTCGAGCCATAATTCTTTCCATTTTGAACCAGTGGTATCTCCAAGCGATTCTTCAACCATGGAGTCACCAGGTGAATGATGTGCAGAATGAATGTGTCTGGTCTTTGTTCACCATCAAAGACTAGATTTGATCGTTGTGTTCTCCTAAGGGCTACCAAATGTAGCCAGAAGAAACCACACTGAAATAATGTAGTTGAGACAGTGGAGTTGCCAGGTGCACGGTTGCAATCTTGATGTACTAGGTTATGATGCACCTTCAGAACCAGTAAGCTTTATCATTCTTCCCAGGGAAAATATTCAACATCGTTCCCAACAACGATACCAAAAATGTTACCACCAGAAGTCACCCCTAGATTGCAGCAGGGATGAGCCTGATACCCATTAGTTTATATGTCACAATGAGTGATTTAAGGGTGGTTGAATGGTCATAGACCCAAAATAATATCACTTTAACTCAGAAAACTAGGCCAAAAATGCACAGGGAAGTGAGGGCCATAACTAACTTCAGTCAGGACATGAGTTTAAAGGTGAGCAGAGGGAAGACTTGGTGAGAAAATGAGAACAAAACTGTTATGGGCATCTAACCTTCCAACAACTTGAAGAAGAAAAAATCGAGCTCGATGATGCTTTCAAGCCCAGGTTTCAAACACTTAAATGTTCCCAAATGACACAGTTCCAATAGCACAATGATCAAACATGCATCACTATACATCCACAACGACTCAACTAGATCTTCCAATTCCGATCCATTCAATGTAAGGGGGAATAAGGCAGCACAGAAAAGTGGTTAAAATTGGTGAAAATATTGCAGTGATCAAACCTACATCATCCTACAACAATACGACCCTCGACTGGATCCTCCAATTCTGAGTGTTTTAACACGGTGTTTACAAAGAGATGGAAAGAGGAGGTTGACTTCTATTAATCTGAAAGTCTCAAATCAAAATACATAACTAGGCACAGCTCTGGTGTTAAAACATATTACAAAATGGGAGCTCTACTCAACCAAAAGACCCTTGCAAAAATGACAGAACTCCATACTTATACTCAAAATTTTGTTTTTGTAGCAGAGGTGTGCTCGAGTTAATGCATTGAAGGCATTACGTGTGCATGTTTCCTGGCAAATTGTGCATGGAGTCTCATGTCAGATGCAAGCTTGGTCAGACACAACTGTGCTTCAGAACGGATAGTCAGTTGAGCCGACTATCTAACAGTCCTTCCCAGGTTTTCCATTTATGGTGGAAGTGATGCTCAACCAACCCCAACCGACCTTAATAATTGTTTCCTCAGTATAGAGAGGGCCTGAGTCGAAACCATACCCAAGAAACGTGGCAGTCTCTGCATCTTGCCATCTGGAGCTGAGTTGGATGCCTGCAGGGATGGCTAGGCAGCAGATGTGGATGAGGGTATGGCGGGGCAATGGCGTGATGGTCAGGCTATTGGGTTGTGCAATGGCCATGCAGAGGAAACACAGAGCCTGGGAAGAAGCTGTGAGGGCGACACAGCTGGAGTTGAGGTGAAGCAAAATTGATAGGGGAGCAGGAGATGTGATGGATAGAGGAGAGATAAGGAGTGGGGGATAGGTGTTGGCGGGACAACTATGGGGTGACCATTTTTCGGCCTAGGATAGGATCAGGGGTCGTGAAAAGTGCTTTGAAACTTCCCGCTTTTGCGCCCGATGTGTGTCTCTGGCTGACACATAGTGCCTATACAAACTGCAATAGTTTCCCTGGCCCGCTCTACCTTTTTTAACCTTCACGCACGTTGAGGCCTGGATATGGCCATCAACCATCAATCTGGAGTGCGCAAATCTCAGTCGCCCAGATCTACGCGCCTCTTAGCACAACACGCCAAATGGTCACATCAACCCCGACAGACTTAAGATAAGCGCCATCTAGTGGGTTTTTTAACCCTATTCTTTGCCTTTTGTTGCCCAAGGGCCAAATCCAGTGGGGAAAACACCCCCCTGCAAGAATATGTGATAACACTACTGATAACATAGAAGGGATTAATAATGTTGATAAGTTTACTATACTTGAAATTTGTTTTACTATAACAATGAATATGTATCTAAAAGAAAAAACATTATAGTAAATTAAACAAGGGAAATAGTTGTGATGTAGAGTGTCATTATTGTATTTGTATTGTATGGTTGGTTGTTCCATATCATCCTAATAATTTAGAGTTTGCAGAGTTACTTTTATAGTCAAAACTGAAGTAGAGTTATTATCTTAGAAATTAAGATATTTTGAATACAACTTTAGATATGACGAACCAGGTTAGATCAGTTATTTCAATTGCGAGTGTTTCATTGCAGTTGTGAGGAAATGTTTGTTGATTGTTTTAAGAGCTTCATGACCATTACTAGAAATGGTAAGGTGCTCCCATGGCTTTTGGGACTGGCACAAATACATGCAAATCTAAGTAATGTGAAGTACTTATATCAATGAATTAATGTTAACTTCACATGTATCATACATATGAGGTTAAAATGGATTTAGGTTTGAATGCAATCTCACTTAATTTGTTAAGTTTAAATATTAAAAAATATAACTATAAATAACAATATTAAAAAATATCATTTTTAGAATTTCTCAGGTGAACTTGGTCCATGCGACTTCCATAGTTCATGCATTCGGTAACTTATTTACATTAAAAGACATTTGTCCAATCACTTTATCAATTAAACACTTTTTGCATATATGTATTAAGTTCATTTGGTCAAGTTCGCTGGTATTTACTGTTCAAATCTTGAGAAGTAGAGAAAAATTTATGGAATCGAGGATCAATATCCGTTAGACTATGGAGAGGGAGCGGATTAGCCCTCTTAAACTGTGTTATACTATGCAGAGGGAATCGACTAGGTCTCCTTAAACTGTGGAGAAGTATACTATCATGTCCAACAATCGATTTCACTGGTAAGGGCGAGGAACCCGTAAATTTCTTTATGTTCTTACGACTTTATTGTTGTCTTGGAATTGGAGGTGATTTTAGTAGTAAAATTTCTTTAGGTTTTTTTGGCTTTATTGATGTATTCAATTTTAGGTTTCTATTATTTATATCTTGTTTCTGGATCAAGATTGAAATCATAATATTTGGGGAACAAATATTTCATTTTAGCCCACTTATTACTGCTCTCTTTTTGTCCCTTGCAAGGATTTCTCTACATTATCGACATATTATTTTTCACCTGCTTTGTTCCCAAAAATTCATGCTCTCATTCTTCAGCTAGAGTTGACAAGGGTTTTGAATGTAAGGTATTTCAACATTGTATGCTACTTCAAGAATTCAAAAATAATATAACATTGTAGGTTACTTCAATCTTTATGTGCGAGCATCCTAGTAATTTTTCAAAAAAATATACTAATTCCATGTGTAATTGTTGAAGACTAATAGTGACGTAATTCCATCATGTATACACTTGCTTGAAACCCTATTATGATTGTTCCAAGAATCCTTAATAGATCTATAAGTCATCATTGGTATAAATCTTTGCAAATTAAGGGAACATACAGAATAATTACTTCCCTCAAGTCCTTGATTCACCGCTAGCTCCAAATCTATATCATGCCAATTTAAATTAGGTAAAATTGGTATAGAAGGTTACTCTGTGATTGGTCATATATTTTTTTATGCAAAGGAAGAAGATAAAGTATTATGAAAAATGAAAAATAATGCATAAATAATAATGAAAAAATAAGTTACCAAGTCCATACTTCTTTTTGAGTACTCCAAACGTGTTGTGCTTGCTTTTGAGGCCTACTCTCTCTCGAAGGCTTCGTGTATAGTCTCCTCATAATAGAGGCAAGGAATATCTTGTGGGTGATAGCTTAAAGACCCATCGTTGTAGGTGCAAACTCCACTTGAATTTGATAGGAGGACGAGTTTTGAGGGTGCAGTTGTTGATGGCGTATTGCATGATAATTCTGGACTGCTAAGCAGTCTCACACTATATCTATTAATCCTTTCTTCGAGATGAAAAAGTGAGGGTACATCCACAGTGAAATCGCCATATTCATCACTCTCTCCTATGGTAATAGATGTTGTTCTCTTGCGGTTTATGATGCACTATAGGGCTACCAAAGCACCTATACACACAAATCCAATAGATCATGGTATGAATTCACACCAAATGAATCGGGTAGTCAGCCTATAAAACTGTTGAATGATAACTGCAACGAGTGGAGTTTTGGAAGATTGCCTAACCAAGCGGGGATGTCACCGGATAGGTTGTTCTTTACCAGAACAAGGGTTTGAATATGGGAGGACTCGATAATATGGGGAATGTTTCGAGAGATTTTGTTTTAGGACATATTAATGATTACAGAAGATGTTAACTTCATTAAGGACTCTCGGATAGATCTTGCTAATAGATTTTCATCCAGATACAATTCATAAAAATTAGCGCTCAACAAACCTAGTGATTCTAGAATGCTTTCGCTCAAACGATTGTTACTTTCCAACAACTCTGCAAGCATTGACATATTTCCTAATGAGGAAGGAATCCTACTCGTCAGGAAATTATCTAATATATGAAGCATTGTTAGTTGCTTCAGATCTCCCATGGAGTCAAGAATGGGACTTGAGATCATATTGTTATTCAGCGTCAAGACAGACAGCAGACATAGATTTACAATGCTTGAAGGAATGGAGCCAGAGAGGCGATTGGAATCCAAGTTCTAGGAAGTTAAATTCTGTAGAT
Source organism: Picea engelmannii (assembly GCA_009831015.1). Classification (NCBI taxonomy): domain Eukaryota; kingdom Viridiplantae; phylum Streptophyta; class Pinopsida; order Pinales; family Pinaceae; genus Picea; species Picea engelmannii. The sequence goes on from ML807258.1 coordinate 56,519, forward strand.
TTCCAATGGATTTCAGAATAGGAATGATAAGCAGGTTTCCAAAGATAGACAGAGACTATAGATTGAGCAGTTGGTTGATGCCAGAAGGAATGGAACCGATGAGTTTGTTGTTATCCATAGAAACAATGTTCAAGGTTGAAAGGTGATAAAGAGAAGATGGAGTTACTCCACCTATATTTTTCCATCGGAAAAGAATAAAGGTTGTTGCGCTCATGTCCTAAGCGGTGGCAATGGCTCCATGTAGCCTGCCAAATGGAATTATAGGTCATATACTGCAGGAAGGTCAGGTCATCGACTACAACAAGTGTTAGAGCCCACCCACATAACCATTCAGAAATTTGTTATTTTTTAATACCTTCTTTAATCTTCAAAATTTCGAAAAAGAAATTGCCTACACCATGGAAATAATGTCACATCAGGTAACTAGGGACCAATAAAAAATTAAATCTATAATATTTGATAAACAGGAAAATAAATTTATTTTAAAAAATAAATCATAATAATAAAAATTTGAAGAGAAATAAAAAAAGAATGGGTAATATGATATGGTGCGTCCATAATACACCAAATAATATTGCAAAAAGCAACAATTAATATGGGGATAGTTGACCAATGCGCAAAGCTATAGTCCCTAGCCTGAGGCTTGGACCAATAAGACAAGAAAGTTTTACCATATATATGCAAGATAAAAAGAAAAAGAATATTAAATAGAAAACAAAAACTTAGTGAAAAGGAAGCATACAAAGATTAAGTGAAAATAGAAAAGAAACAAAAGGAAAACCTATAAAAATTAAAAGGCTTTACTTGTATTGAAAAAGTATACTCGACTTATATTTTTTGTTACGCATATAATAATATAAGGACACTAAAATAATGCACAATTCAGCATGTTGTACACAGTTTAATGATTTTAATATCATGTTTTAATAGTTTGTTTAATTTTTATATTTAGAAAAATATATAAAATCCATAAATTTTGAATTTCAATGTCATGTTGAAATTGAATCGTTTTATTTTAAAATATATATATATATATATATATATATATATATATATATATATATATATATATATATATATATATATAATATATGAATTTTGAATTTTAATTTCTTGTTTCTTTTGAACGGTTTTATTTTGAAGAAAAATATATGAATTTTTATTTTGAAGAAAAATATGTGAAATCATGAATTGTAGAAAACATACAACCGATGTATATTTTAATACATAAATCTTTGGATGAACGGCGATAAAGTCCAAAGAAAAATATGGCAAGCACACATGGACCATCGATTTTAATTAGGGATTTCAAACCAGAAACGAAATTGCAGCAGATTTGATGTGGGCCTTGCACTGAGGAGAGTAGAGCATATCTGGAAAGAGTGCATTTAATTTTGAATTACCAAATATTATCTAAGAATGCATCCAATTTTGTTTATAAACGGTCTATTAGAAGATAATTTTTTAAATAAATTGAAACCTCTAAAGAGATGTAATTAGATAGGCATAACACTGCATAAGCATAGAAGTTTGTATATGGTTTACCATTTATGTTAATTAGTAATTATTCTTGTGAATCAATAACTAATTGTGAGAATCATTGAGTAATTCGGCGAGGTTTTTTTAAAGAACGGAACAAATAAATTATGATGCCAGCCACTTTCCTATCTGCTTTGCCTTTGTTGTCCCTTTTTGGAACCATATAGCTTTTAGTATTTCCGAGGATATCTCAGAACCATATAGCTTTTAGTATTTCCTAGAATAAATTATGATCCCAACCACTTTCCTATCTGCTATGCCTTTGCAGATAGGAAAGTGGTTGGGATCATAGGTTCTCTGGAAATGCACAGTGACCTTAGTTTTCTTCCCAGAATCTTCAAAGCCTTATGGTTTTCTATTAGGAAATTTGTATAAATTGTAAAGTACTATGATTGTTGTTGACCTATATATCCTACAAGTAAATAGCCAAAATTGATAGTCTTTGTGTTTAGCCAAAATTGATAGTCTTTGTGATTGCTAGCAGGTGAATAGGAAGACAACTAAAAATAAATATGAAGACTGTTTAAAAATTTCTATTAATCTTTCTAATGATCAATGTGCTTTTACTTGGAAATGTGAAGAGCTTTATATTGCCTGAAATTTTGATTGAATAGATATTCAACTCACACTTGAGAGAGTCAGTGAGGCGCTTGAAGAATTTCCACCATAGGAACAAAGGAGAGCTTTTCAAAGGAACAAAGAAAGCGAGCATCTTCCTAGAGTTGGTGTTGGAATCGACCTGGAGCCCTTGGCAGCATCTACTGGGTTGCATCATCTACTGGATGCACTGGGATGTTCTTGAAAGAGCGTAATAAAGAGTAGAGGGATTGTTCTTGAAAGAGATTAATAGAGGGAACCCTTGCAGCAACTGCCCTCTTCTTCTGCCATGATTGTTGTGTAAATGGAAATATCAAATTATACAATGAAGGGCAATGTATGTCTGGTATATACAAGGACAAGTGGAAAGGCATACATGGCGAGTGCCCTCTTCTTCTACCATGATTGTTGTGTAAATCTAAATATCAAATTACACAATGAAGGGCATTGTATGCCCTGTATATACAGGGACAAGTGTGAAGGTATACATGGTGAGTGCCCTCTTCTTCTTCCATGATTGTTGTGTAAATCGAAATATCAAATTACACGATGAAGGGCATTGTATTGAAGGGGCACAAACAGAACATAGATAGATAACCCACAAAAGAAAATCCATTGCTTGATCTGATCAACATAATTACATTTTCCTAGTATTTATAGAGGCTTTGGAAGACACTAGAACATTGAGAGTGTTCTCGAAGGAAATATCTGGAAGCGTCCGTGGAGAAGAGTCTGGAACTGTGGTGGTTGTTGGTAGGTAGAATAGTTGAGTGGAAGGTTCTCTTTTTAATGTTGTAGATAGAAATTAAAGTTCTCCTCCTTAACTAATACATGTCTTGGTTAGGTCTTTATCTGAGTCATGCCATCATCTTCAGTTTTTTTATCTTCATATGGTTGGGATTCCTTCAATTCCTTCAATGTGATACCATTGCAATGCTTAGGAACCATCACATCAAGTGGTTTCTAGTTGACCACAATATTTGCTTACTGCATCTTCCTTTTTTCACCTACAAACAACTGATCATTGATGTCCATATAAAAAGAGATCCATCTACCGAGATATATGGGTACCATCCGTTGCACTCGCCAGTTCTCTAGGTATCCTTTTCACGTACATGGTTCATCAATATATTAGACTCCTTTAGTCATAACTTGGTCCCAACCAACTCATACTCTGAGATTACTTAATCTTACATTCCTCCCCTTAATCGAAGATCTAACTTCTTTGATCACCATCAAATTTAGATATGAGTACACCTACCACCCTCGTACCTACCTAGTGGTTAATTCCACAGCTTGATGCCACATCCACTCTTTATGCCTAAGAGGGATACACGCTACATGATCACTCTAATCCATGTAGGCATGTCTCAACATGGCTTACTAAACACCTAGGGAGTATGCCTTTCCTTGCCTATGGCTAAGCTTTACAACTTTGGACCAACAACCTCTTGGGGAATATAGCTTGCCTATGCCTATGGCTAAGCTTTACAACTCAAAAACCTCTAGGGTGTCGGGTACTACCGATCATGCACACCTTACATCACTTATCATTATAATATTTTATCACAAGTACAAGAAGCATTATTAAATTCCCAAATTATAATCTCATTACATATGAACCCATTCAATATGCCCAATAAGCCCATTGCTTATTATCACTATACATGTCCCAACACAACATATGCCAAGTATTATCCACTTCTATCCAAAAAAGTGACTGCATACTCTTTGTATGCCTCTATAAAGAATGCAAACATGGCTCACTCTTAGCTTCAAAAGGACATAGTCTGCCAACTCCAATTTGAAATCACACATGACTCATACACTTAACCTTGACCTTCTCTCACTTGAACTTCACTTTCACCTTTTATAGCTTAACTCAATTTCTAAGACTGAACCACACATGACCATTCATGTTAACTCCCTCCTCTCCTCTTTTATGCAAACAGCACATCCCTGTTGAAATTACTAATACAACTGAGAGGGGGGGGTGAATCAGTTGTTATTGTGCTTAAACAATTTTAAGTCTATTAAAACATTCTTAATCTTTCTTCAAGTGATCATCAATATTATACAACATATGGACAACATAAATAATGAGCATCAGTCACACATAAGATATACACAGAGACAGATTTTCACGAGGAAACCCATAAAGGGAGAAAACCTCTTCTTCTTCAAAATGATAGGCAATATTTTAAGTTATGTACATCATCTATAATTGAGCACCAACTCAATGTGAGGCTACTACCTCTATTTTACAAGCTTCAACTTGTTTGAGAACACCAACTCTCTAGTTTCTCTAGCACTGACTAGAAGGAAGCACCAATTCCCTGAGTGTTCCAGCACCGACTGGATGGAAGCACCAACTTCCAGTTACACATGCTCCAACATGTATAACAGAGAACACTTGTTCTCCCTTGCACAACCCTGCCACCCTGGTTTCTCTGGATGCAACCAAATGGAAGCTACAACTCCCTATGTTCAAGCACCCACTTGAACCTCTGAGGACAACAGTACTCCCTAACATCTCCCTACCACCCTTATTACAAATAAATGATTGAATAACCAACAACAAAGATAAATCAATTCTTACCACTTCTTCACCATTCTGCAATTCTTCTCTGCTACACTATTCTTCTGCTCTATTCATACTTGGCTTGACTTGCTGTCTCTTTCTATTTGTTCTTTCTCTAACCTTCTCATGCTCTTTGATATGTGCACATTCTGCTCTCTTCACATTTTCTTCTCTGTTCAGCTTATGTTCCTTATCTCTGAGATTTTTTCACACTGCGCATACTATAATTTTACCTTTCTACGGTTCAACTCATTTTCAGTCAAAACAGCCAACAACACACAGTCACTACGTGTTACTTTTATACACTACAACCCCTTCAGTTACCCCTCAAATCCCTAGAACAACGCTTCAGCAACTAAAATGCCAATCATCCAAGAGTCATGATTCAGTTTTGCTAACTTAATTGTAATTGATCGATTAATTGTGAAGAGCAATAGTAGCCCTTCAATCAGATTTCCAAGTATCCAACACCATTGGATTACAAGCACAGGGTCTTGCGTTGATTTCTCCATTTCGCAATTCATCATTTCGGCATTTAGGCATTGCTATGGTGAAGAGTCCCAACTCCCCAAGTCGCGATATTTGAAATGGAGATTAGCTTTGTGCTGGCTCCTCCCTTGAGCCTTCGTCGTTGTGACCATAGGTTATGACCAAGGGCCAATTCTGAACACGCATTTCGCATTTCACGTTTCGGTGATTCTGTGAAGAGTCGTCTCAAGTCTCCATGTCCCAAACTCTGAAATGGAGCTTGTCTCTTCGAGCTCTTCTCTACAGCTCTTCGACGATGTGACCACCGACGGTGACCAAGCGCTTATTCATAAAGTGCTTTCTCAATTTCGCATTTCGGCATTCCTATGATGAAGGGTCTCGACACTCCAAGTCACAATCACCGAAATGTAGCTTGGTTGCACTAGCTCCTTCCTCCATCTTCTGCAGATGTGACCACTGGTTGTGACCACAGCCTACACCAAAAGGTGTTTTCGCATTTCGGCATTTCACGATTTTGCATGTCACAAATTCCTGTTGCGAGGCATCTCGACTCTCCAAGTCGCAATCTCCGAAACTCCATGTCATAGTTTCGCATTTAGGCATTTTGCGATTTCGACAATTCTTGTGATGAGATATCTTGATGCTCCATGTCGCAATCCCTGAAACTCCATGTCGCAATTTCGTATTTCTTCATTTCTCGATTTCGCATATCGCGAGTTTGAGAGGTTAGGGAACCTCATTCCTTTGACTTTCCAGTCATTGAAATGACGATCTTTCACCACGTGTCCTATGGACCCAACGGTCCAGATCTTATCATGATTTTGAAACTTCACGGGCCTTCATCATGCCTGTTTCAGGATTTTGGGGTTTCTCATTTTGCAACTTCAGAACTCATGTGATGAAGAGTCTCGACTCTTGACTCCTCCAACTCTCGGTATTCAAAACTCTGAAATGGAGTCAGATCAAAGATCTTATCGTGATTATGAAACTTCACGGGCCTTCATCGTGTCTGTTTCAGGATTTCAGGGTTTCGCATTTCGCAACTTCGGGACTCCTGTGATGAAGAGTCTCAACTCTTGACTCCTCCAACTCTCGGTATCCAAAACTCTGAAATTGAGTCAGATTAATGGTCCACAATCTCCCTTTGATTAATGACTCAGATTAAGTCGTGGTTTTGCATTTCGCAATTTTGACATTCTTTTCGTGAGTGTCCTTTACACCTCCAACTCCCATTATCTGAAACCCCAAAATGTCATGGTTTCACATTTCGCAATTTCATCATTCTTGTCGTGAGTTTCTTCCTTGATTCCTGGAGTTTTCGCTTCTGATCTTGCCATGCGAACATCATTGCGATGTTGGTCTTGATATTTTCCATCAACGACAAACACACATACTCGTTGCTGGTCTTGATCTTTGCCATCAATGACAAACACTCATACTTTTCCTCTGTTTGAAAACATGCCAACAATCTCCCCCTTTGGCATTGATGGAAACTCCTTGAAGAACATCCAACTATACCATTGTAGCATCCTTGAAATTACCACACTTTCTCCCCCTTTGACATCAATGTCAAAGAAGAAACACACTCCCCCTGAGCTGTTGCAGTACATACTCCCCCTGTCAACTATGAGCAGCTTAGAAATACAACAGATATTCAATAAGGACTCCCCTTGATCAGGTGAACAAATTAGACAAAAGAAGTTATAACCCCCAACTTTTGATGAAGATATCCAAAAAGGGTTGTTGTTAATGACTTAGTAAAGATATCAGCTATCTGTTCTATGGAAGGAATATAATTCACCTGAACAATTCTGTTTGTAACTTGTTCTCTGAGAAAATGGTATTTTATTGGTATGTGCTTAGATTTTGAATGAAGTACAGGATTCTTAGAGACACTGATGGCACTGGTGTTATCATAGTGAAGTGGAATGGGATCAGTGTAAGTTACCTTCAAATCTGCAAGAGCTTGTATCATCCATAAAATATGAGTGCAGCAAGTAGCAGCAGCAATTTACTCTGCTTCTGTAGTTGATAAGGAAATAGATCCTTTCTTTTTGCTAAGCCATGCTACTAATGAGTAACCCAAGAAGAATTCTCCTCCACTGGTGCTTTTTCTCTTATCAACACAGTTTGCCCAATCTGCATTTGAATAAGAAGTTAACTGAAAATTCTGATTTCTGGGATACCACAGACCATAAGTCATTGTTCCCTTCAAGTATTTGAATATCCTTGTGACAACTACCAAATGACTTTGTTTAGGAACAGACTGATAACGACCTACCATTCCAACAGCTTGAATTATATTAGGACGGGATGTTGTGATGTACAGAAGACTGCCTATCATAGAGCGATATGTCCTTTGATCAACATCCGGTGAAATATCATCTTTATTGAGCTTGCAACCAACCACCATAGGTGTACTAACAGGAGAGGAATCCTCCATCTGAAATTTCTTCAACATCTCTTTCAATAATTTTTCTTGAGATATAAAAATTCCTACAGAACTCTGTTTTACTTGTAAGCCAAGAAAATATGACAGTTCTCCTATCAAGGACATCTCAAACTCTGTTTGCATAGAGTTAGCAAACCACTGGACAGATGATTCATTAGTACAACCAAAAATAATATCATCTACATAATCCAAAACAACTAGTAAATTATCACCTTCAGACTTAATGTAGAGATTGTTGTCAATGGTACCTTTCTTGAACCCTTTGTCTTGAAAAAATGTGTCCAGTCTATAATACCAAGCTCGTGGTGTTTGTTTCAGTCCATATAAGGCCTTCTTCAGCTTGCAAACATAATTAGGATTATCCATCAATGAGAATCCTTCAGGTTTCTCCATATATACTTCTTCCTCTAGATCTCCATTAAGAAAAGTTGACTTAACATCCATCTAATACACTTTAAAGTTCTTATGGCATGAATAGGCAAGGAACATTCTAATGGCCTCCAATCTTACCACTAGTGGAAAAGTTTCACCAAATTTCTAACCTTCAACTTGTGCATACCCTTTACAGATCAATCTCGCTTTATTTCTAACAACTTGTCCTTTTTCATTCATTTTATTTTTGAACACCCATTTGGAACCTATTACATTCTTATCTTCGGGTCTAGGGACAAGCTCCCAAGTATTTTTCTTCTCAATCTGATCAAGCTCTTCATTCATTGCTCTAATCCAGTCATCATGTCGGTTGGCTTCATCAAAAAATTAGGTTCAGTCATAGATAAAAAAAAGCAACATGAGATTGTTCTGAGTTTTTAATCAATTTCCTTATTGTTTGAACTCCTTTATTTATATCTCCAATTATCTTATTTTTAGGATGATTCTTTATAACAATTCTGAGAGGTGATTTTGCTTCTTTCTGCTGATTTGTGTCAGCCTGAGTATTCGTATCTTCATCTAATTCAGATTCTTCCCTTTCTGATCCTTGGACCTATTCATCTTCATCTTCAACTATATCTTATGTGCTTGGTTCAACACTGCTTACATTTCTGACCGGGATTTATTCATCAACTTTTATGTCTATACAATCAACTATTTTATGTAATATTTTATTGTAACATCTGTACCCTTTATTGTTTGTAGCATAACCCAAGAAGATACCTTCATCAACCCTGTCATCATATTTTCCAATATTTTCATCATTGTTCTTGTTATAACATTTACTCCCAAAGACTTTAAAATGCTTGATTGAAGCAGGTCTTCCAAACCATAGTTCATAAGGAGTCTTGTCACTGTGTGGCCTGAGATGAGTTTTGTTAAGGATATGAACAGTTGTATGAATTTTTTCTACCCAATATGTCTGAGGTATGTTCCTTTCATTCATCATTGATCTTGTCATTTGTTGTACTGATCTATTCTGCCTCTCAACAACTCCATTTTGTTGTGGAGTCCTTGGAATTGTGTACTCTCTTTTGATCCCATGTTTATCACAGAACTCTTTGAAGTTCCATGAACTAAAATCTCCTACTCTATCAGACCTAACTGCCTTCAATATTTTTCCTGTTTGATTCTCAGTCAGAGCCTTAAACACTTTGAATTTTTCCAATGCTTCAGATTTTTCCTTCAAAAAGGCAACCCATGTTAGTCTAGAATAATCATCAATAATCAACATAAAATAATTTTCTTTTCCTGTACCTTATTTCCTTGATGGTTTACATAAATCCATATGTACTAACTGGAGAGATTTTTCTGTTGAAGGAAAGTTTTTATATTTGAATTGAGTGTGAGTAAACTTTCCTATCTGGCAGGGTTTACAAACATAGTCGTATGTCTTATATATATTCGGAATATCTTTTACTGCCCCATTGTTTCTGAGCTTGATTATATGATCAAAATTTAGGTGTCCAAGTCTCCTATGCCACAACCAACTTTCATCATACTTTCTTAAGTGGCATTCTTCTTTTTCTTATTTTAACACATAGACATTGTTTTATGTTCTTATCCCTTTTGCAACTAACTGTCCTGAATTCACAGATTTTATTCTACAATCTTTAGAGGTAAAAATGACTTCACATCCTCGGTCACAGACTTGACTGACACTAAGAAGATTATGTTTCATACCTTCTACAAACAACACATCTTGAGCTTTCCCTTTGCCATTACTCAAACTTACCATTCCTTTACGTTTTATTTTTCCTAGTGCGTCATTTCCAAAAGTTACATTCCTTGATTTGCTTTCACTTAGAGTTAGAAACTTACTTTTGTCTCCAGTCATATGTTTGGAACATCCACTGTCAATATACCAAGGATTCTTTTGTCTTTGGGATGATAACACTAGTCCACACTTTTCATCTGCTTTCTTCTTCCAAACCTTGACATTTTTAGCAGTGGGGATCAAATATGGCTTGTAATTCCTTAAGCGACAATCTGCAGCTTTATGACCATATTTATGAAAGATGTAACATTCTGGTTCACTAAATAGAAGATCATAGCGATTGTTATGCTCATAACTATTGTTATGTTTAACCTGAGTCCTTTTCCCAGCCATCACATGATTTATAGTTTGAGGTTGTTTGTTGCTTGGTTGTCTCGATCTTTGTTGTGGAAGATGGTTATTCGTTGAATATCTTGATTGTTCATATCTAAATCTTAAAGAACAGTTTATAGCTTTGTGACCAAAATTAGAGCAGAAAAAACAATAACCATAGAAAAAACCTTTGTACCTTGAAAAATTTTGTCTTCTTTGAGGAGCTCGATTTCTTTCATGCCGATAATCTCTCTAATCTACAGGTTTGGTTTTGGTACTTTTTCTTTCATTCCTTCTTGGTGGGTGATTTTCTTTCTTTGTTTCTGCAGAGTGATTGTTGTCAATGTTTGAGGATTTGACAAACTTGATAGGTTCTGTATTACTTGGATGATCACTACTTGATCCTTCTTCATACCCTAATCCAGCTTTCAACTTTGGTTTTCTTTGTTGATTTGGAATGGAGGTTAATCCTTCTGAGGCTTTAATACTTGGCAGATTTTGGTGATACAATCCCTTAAACTTCTCCATTTCTTTTCTGGTTTTTACTATCTCTTCTTCTAAGGCTTAACACCTTGCTTTCTTCTCTGACAACTATTGTTTCAATATGTCTTCTATTTTCTTTGCCTCTTCTAACTCCACTTTTAGTAGAGAAAAGTTTTCATCAGATTTTTCACCATTCATTTTAAACTACTTCAACAATTGTTTTTGTTTTCTCTTCTTACATCTGAGTCTGTCAATTTCTTCCAAAGCACTGATTAATTCACCTTCCATATCCACCACAGCTTCTTCATCATCCATTTGATATCTTGTGTGTTCATCATCAAGATCTCCCATAGACATAAGCATAAAATCATTCACTTTGTCTTCACATGATGAATCACTATCTGTGTCTTCTAAGGAATTGTCATTATTTGCACACAAACTTTTCTTCTTATTATATTTCTTGAATTTGTACTTATTTTCATCATCAGAGTTCTGGTCCTTTTTTTGATGGGGACACTTAGATGCAAAATGACCTATATTACCATAGTTAAAACATTTTAAGGGAAGCTTTCCTTGATATTTTCCTGATCCTTTCTTTAACCTTCTCATAAATTTTTCCTCAATATCATCTAAATCTGAATCAGTATTCTTGTCTGCTTTAAAAGATGCTTCTCTAGTAATGGATTTATCTTTGTTGATTCTCATTTCATATGCAGTTAAAGTTCCTAGGAGTTGATCAATGGACAGAGTTT
>ML807258.1:78325-96628 GCA_009831015.1 Picea engelmannii
TTTCACCATAAGGGGACCACTTTGGAGTTCATCCATTTGTGCACCTTATCAATCATGATAAGACAATAATGAGTCATCTATACATTTTTCCAACAATGCATCATATACCAATGGAGCCACATCGATCCATCTTCATCATGTATTAATGACAACTCATTGATCCATCTTCATCTATGCATTCTCATCAAGGACACTACATATTATATTACATAAATCATCAGTCAATCAATCCTTTGACATCAATCAATCACTTGAAATCAATCAATGACATCAATCAATCAAACCATTGGCATCAATGACAACATGATCCAACATATCTTTCTCGTCAGAAAGCTCCCCTCTTGCTACCCAAAAAATGCTTCTAAAAATTGTCCCAAAAACCCACTTGAATTTCCTTTTCTTCCCATGCAAGCTTGACTCTCACATTTCACAAAAATTGGTTGTACTTATCCCATGCTATCATAAATTAGTGAGATGACATGTCCCACCAACAACTATTACATGCATTTATCGACTCCTTTGATAATTATAATGGGATAAACATTAATATCAAATGGCTTGGATTATTAGGCATGTAGAAACCACTTTGGATGCCCCTTTCAACCCCTCTCTTGTGTAATCATAGCCCCTCATCATTACCATTGTTCTCATATTGCAACCAACTATTTATTTTTAACAATTAATTTCAATTTACAAAATATATAACTTGGCCTATGACCATATTAATCATTACAAGTTGTAACACAGAACATATCAACTCACCAACCTAAATTGCATTTAAGTAATTACATTATAATTTAAAAGGATTAAAACCGAAAACATTATTAGTGTCATGATATTGTCAGACCTATTAAAAATACATAATGACATACCTTTTGTAAGCTAGTATAAATGGAATATGTAAGGTGTAAGAAGAATGTTGTAAGCTAGTATAAATAGAATATGTGAGTTATAAGAATAATGTAGCATACATTGTGAAAGTTGGTGCAAGAGTATTATTATACCCACTAAGCCTACATATTTGTAATGTTTGTAATGCACCATTGAATAAAATTATACTTTTCTAAATTTTTAATTTATAACATCTTGATTAGTCACAATAATTATTGTTCAACTAGAACTCTTGTCCACGTAATTAAATGATTTTATGTCAAATTGTTATCAAGTTTGTTCTTTATCATCTCTTTGTATGATTTTTTTTAAGTAGAAAACAGATTTTCTTATATTTCTCGGAATTTGCCAAACAAGATAGGATATAGGTAAAATGTTGTCATTGCACTTATACCACAAGGTTAATGGGATGAAATAAATATGAGAAAGTATGATGTGTGCAATTTAGTAGTAGTGTATAATGTGTGACTGACTAAAAACCAATATACATATAACTACAATCTTGATGGTTGTGACTAAAATGGAAAATTAGTCGCAACAAAAAAAAAAAAACTAGGGTTCTTTTGACTATAATTAATATTCAAAATCATGCATATAATATGTAAAATTTCTTCTATGTGTATTTGTTTAGAGATAGAGAAATAATATATGAAGTTAATACTAATCAAAATTTATTGCACATTAAACGATCTTATTTTTATCATATAATTTTATGTATTTCTAATGAATGCAACTATAATTTTTTAACTATAGAATATTTTTAATTAGCAATGGAACTAAAATTTGATAGTAATCGCTTTGAATCTATACATAATTTATTGTTGGAATGAATGCAACTATAATTTTTTAACAATAGAATATTTTTAGTTAGTAATGGAACTAAAATTTGATAGTAATCGCTTTGAATCTATACATAATTTATTGTTGGAAATTGTTTGAAGAGTGAGTTCATGCAGTTTGTTCCCAAAATCCTTGTAGTGAGAACATGTGTTTGTTGTGAATTTAAGGAATGTACATATGCTCTAGAAACATTCATGTATCCTCATTTAAATAGATTTGGACCTTTCTAAACCTTCATACACTCAGTTTGTTAATGGACACATTGAATCTATGTTGATTTTTTTTTTTATGTAAAAAGGCATTCGCATGTTAGGAATGAATTCACATTTCTAAAAGTGCCCACGCATTATTAACATGTTGATGTTCCTATTTCTAAAAAAAAAATGCATCCCTTTTGTAACGTCCCTCTCCATTACAACAATGGAAAGTGATGTAAAATAGTTAAATATTTTTTTTTTCTTTTTGAGTTAGGATATTAAACTTGTTACAACATACAACACCGCAGGTGATACATCATCAAAACTAAAACGACACATAAGCCATGAATTAACACAATTAAAAAAAGGGCACATAATCAACACATAACAACAACTCAATCAACACATAATCTGCACAACATTATAATTAAAATCGTTACAAGAGACTCCTCACAAAAATCAAAAGACACAAGACAAATAATTAACATAAATGTTAGCAACGCATAATTAGTGCACACACACACACACACACACACACACACACACACACACATATATTGGCGTAGTTCTATACATCATAATCATCTGAATAATTATACATAAGGATCCACCATGTCACTGAACACTAAAATAACTACCCACCCAATCTATCCTGCATGGTTAGGACCTCCAAGATACATAAGAAATTCTCAAGCCCAGGATTCATCTGATTGATTTGACCACTTAAGGTCTCAGGGTTGGCAACTTTTCTGGGGAACAAGGAGGTGTCTAAATCTCATTGACACAATCAATTCGAAAACCAACTATCTCAACCAATCAACATCATTATTAATTGTGGCACAAGAGAAATCTAAATACTCAATCAACCATACATCAATATTGTTCAAGGCGCAAGAAGAATCTACTTTATTTAAATGGCGCAAGAGAATATAATACTTAATCAACCATACATCAATATTATTCAAGGCACAAGAATAATCTACTTTATTTAAATGGCGCAATAGAATATAATAGTTAATGAACCATAATTCAACACTATCCTAGTGTGCAAGAGTAATCAACTTTATTTAATTCATTGCACAAAGGAATCTACCCGCTTACTCATTCATACATCAAACCAATTTCAATTATGAAGATTTTAATTTCACTCTACTCAATTAATTGTCAACACCATAATAATTATTTAATGCAACACTCAAGATATCAATAAGAAAAATCAATGTTCCAACCCAACACAAATTAATCTCGTTACTCAACCCCAAGTTTACCAATAATCAATAAGGTAGACTATAATAAGAAATTCATAGTCCCACTATATTGTAAGATATGCATATAGATATTCAATTCAACCTCTACACCTTATAAATTGTCCCACGCAACCACAACATGGTATAAGAAATCAACAAGGTTTCTCATGAGACCAATAACCATTGGATATTTATACAAGTTTAAGGTAAAATACTAGATTACGAATATATGTGTGCTAAGATTAAATCTTTCATATGATAGTACAATGATAGAGATCATATAAGGTACACTTAATTAAAACCTTGGGACATATCAACCTACAACATTCATAAGTGCATTAATAACATAAATAGTTTTATGTGCGACGTAAGGTTAATATCTCAAGAGTCTTCTACAGGTGTCATTAAATTTTGAAGGTTACAGCTGGAGGGACAAACACAATCATGAAATATTTATCAATACACGAAAAAGAGATCAATAGATTTAAGGTTAAGATTATTATGTATAAAAGCATAGAGAAAAAAATTTAAAATAAAATGTTGAGAAACAAGGGTAAAATCGCATGGCGATTTCCCCACAAACACTAACAAGTTTTATAGAAAAACGCAAAGAATACCATGGTAAATCGCATGTCTATTCCCCCAAACACTAGCAAGTGTTAATACAAAAAAACCACAAATAATACCATGGTAAATAGCGTGGATGTTCCCCCAAATGATGGCAAGTGTTAATACCCAAAAAATGCATAGGATACCATGGTAAATCACATGGACATTCCCCCAAATGTTGGCAAGTGTGAATACCTAAAAAAACGTAGAGAATACCATGGTAAATCACATGGTTATTCCCCCAAATGATGGAAAGTGTTAATACCCAAAAGATGCAAATAATACCATGGTAAACTGCATGGCCATTCCCCCAAATGATGGAAAGTGTTAATACAAAAAACAAACACAGAGAATACCATGGAAAAATGCATGGTTATTCCTCCAAAATTTGGCAAGTGTTAATACCCAAAAAATGCAGAGAATACCGTGGTAAATTTCATGCTTATTCCCCCAAATGATGGCAAGAGTTAATACCCAAACAAATGTAGAGAATACCATTGTATATCACATGGTCATTCCCCCAAATGTTGGCAAGTGTTAATACAAAAAAAAAAGACGGGGAATATCATGGTAAAACACATGGCTATTCCCCTAAATGATGGAAAGTGTTAATACCCAAAAAAATGCAAAGAATACCATGGTAAATCACATGTCTATTCTCCCAAATGATGGCAAGTGTTAATACCCTCCAAAAAAAACAATACCATGGTAAATCACATGGCTATTCCCCCAAATGTTGGAAAGTGTTAATACCAAAAAAAACGCAGAGAGTACTATGGCAAATCACATGTCCATTCCCCCAAATGTTGGCAACAAAAAAAAACACAGAGAATACAATGGTAAAACACATGGCTATTCCCCCAAATGTTGGCAAGTGTTAATACCTAAAAAAATACAGATAATACCATGGTAAATCACATGGTTATTCCTCCAAATGATAAAAAGTGTTAATACCCCCAAAAATGCAAAGAATACCATGGTAAATTGCATGGACATTCCCCTAAATGATGACAAGTGTTAATAAATAAAACTGCAAAGAATACCATGGTAAATCGCGTGGCCATTCCCCCAAATGTTGGAAACTGTTAATACAAAAAAATCGTAGAGGATTCCTGAGTGGAAGCACATGGTAGATGCACCCAACACATGGCAATTTTTCTTAATAAAAACACATAGGTAAATCCATTTAGGAATCACAATCCAATTCAAGTAAAACATAGAGAAAAAAAATCCATTAAGGAATCACAATCTAGTAAGAAGACAACAAGAATCATGAAAATGAGAGAACAAACAATCATCGCAAGGTAAATGCACAAACACATGGAAAATTATTTTTATAAAACGCAGAGGTAATAAATCCCAGAGGATACATGTTTTTATAAAATCACAGAGGAAGTATTCGATAGTCACAAGGCTTCACAAGGCCATCAATCAATCGACTAATTTGAAATTTGATTATTGCATTTACAATAACAACTTCACGATGAGATTCAACCATAATATACAATCGATTTAACAATTACAACTTGATATTGAAATACCGTAACCGACAAAGATAGGCTTGATGACGATCCTTGGCGACTGGCATTCCTTTCCTTCGTCCGCTTGCTAACCATTGAGACTTCATCGGTACCTCCCAGCCAATTCTAGGGGTACTCCTCTTCCCACATATCCCTCCAAGCCGCAAAGGGGCCACGCACACACACAACCAGAAATCCTCTAGCTCCTAGCTCGCCTCACAAGGTAGAGCCACCACTCTCTCTCAAGCTGGGTATCCCAACTCTTACAAGAAAAAACAATCAAAATTTTTGCAGCATAACCTTACACATAACCATTGACCCCTAATGCTCATCCCAAACATTTTTTTTATAGAAATTTTTTCATAACTCATCCCCACTTGCACAATTAATTCACATTTTAATTAAAATAATTTAGAATTATCCCCCCTTTACACTTGTCACCTTTTCCCAATTTGCAATTAAATCCACATTTTAGTTTAATTAAAGTCAAATTCCCTCGTCCATCCTAAAAGAGCTCCTAAAATCACTCCTAGTTGTCTTTTTATTCCCCTTATTTCCAATTAATGACTGACACCTTTCTAAAACTAAGTTAAGTTAAAATAGGAATCTTCTCCTAGTTAGACTATTGTTAACTAGACTCTAGATTCCTTTCTATGCGTACCCATTCCTTTAGTTTTATTCCATTATTATCTTAAATTCCAATTTGGTAATTACTTGCACATATTTGTATTAAATCAATCTTTAGATTTATTTTATTTTCCTTGACTTCTTAAATTGATTTACTTCATTCCCTCATTATTTAATTTATAAATTTAGTTTTTAGTCTTCTTACTAACTTAGACTTAGGCTTAATTAAATTTTTAATTGCAAGGGCTTAGACTCTTATAGATATTATGATTAATAAATTTGATCCTTAATTAATTAATTAATCAATTGATCCGACAGTGCTCAATATTTTACAAGGTTAATTATTCGCTCAGGGTTTTCTAGGCTACCTAGATTTATTGACTCAAATTTTATTTACACAAAGTTCCCTTCAAGACACACTCTGTGCAAGGGTGCCACTCACCTTTTATTCAAATTTTTAATTGTGCAACGTGTCCTTCAATACATACTTCGTGCTCCAAGGGTGCCATGCACCTTTGACTAGTTTTGGTAGTTGTCCAACCCCTGGAGTCAAAACTCCATTCAGGTGACTTTGTGAGAGACTAAGGGCTTCTGAGGAATAAGGACCTTGCCTTATTGCACACCCCTTAGAAATATTCATGAGCGACTGTCTCAATATACACTCATGGCATCATGGACCTCTCGAACTAGGTAATCGTTAACCTACAATTCGAGCCATGGGGGCAGTGCTAGTAGGTTTTGACAGGGACACTGCCACACCTCTCCCTTAACATATGGTCTATGTGCATGGCCCATTTACTCTTTATGTGAGTCATATTAGAAATAAATCGCCATCTTGCATCCATCAATGAAACACTATCAATGATCCATAAACAACATCATAATATAATCGATCATATGTCACATATGCATAAATGAAATACCCAAACCAATAAAATCCACTCCCTAACTCAATCCAGAGTCCAAGGAGGTCCATTGATTCCATCGTCATCCTCAATCCATCAAGTGTCCTACACACTCAGGGGAAACGCGTCAATAACATCTGTCAATACATAGATATCAAACAACATAAATCATAATCCATCAACATCATCATAAGAATCCATAAGCAAAATAGATAACCACATACTATAATCAAATCACTTGCACACAAGTGTCCTCAAAGAATAATTCGATAACATGTACTCTCAAGAGAGGGATGTTACATACACCCCCTCTTGTTTTAAACTTTGTCCCGAAGTTGTAAATTATATAAAATGCAGTAAATAAAGCATCTAACAATATCTCTATATCTAACTATCAAATAAATATGGAAACTATTGGCGCATATCATATGCGTCCTCCCAGGTAGCTGAGTGAGGACTATAATTGTCCCACTAGACCTCAACCTGATCGATTGTTCGACGTTGTAGTTGTTGAATGCAATGGTCCAGAATGCGGATTGGCTCTGTTGTGAGTGCACCCTCATCCGACACCTGCAAGGAACTCATGTTAATCACATGGGTAGGATCACTAACATAATGTCTCAAAACAGATACATGAAAACCATCATGCATACGCCTCAAAGAATCAAGCAATGCTAGTTTATAGTCCATGGGCCCTTTCTTTTCCACAACTTCTAAAGGTCACACAAACCTAGGAGAGAGTTTAGCACCATTTCCAAACTTAATCAAGATCTTATGTTGTTTCACCCGCAAGAAAACTCACTCGCCAACTTCATAATTATAGTCAACGTGATGCGCATCGACATAAATCTTCTTTTGATATTGCGCTTCTTTAATCCCTTGTCTTATCGTTTGCATTTGTTCTTCCATTTCTTGGATCACTTCTGGTCATACAAGGAACCTATCCTCAAGTCGATCCTAGCTCAATGGAGTCTGACATGGTCGCTCGTAAAGAAACTCAAATGGTGCCATCTTAATGTTACTTTGATAGTTTTTGGTGTACAAAAACTCTACCAATGGTGAGAAATCTTCCCAATGTTTTTGTTGGTCCATTGATCCAGGTCATATTAGTGCCCACCCACCTATTCCAACTAGCTCCTCTAGTCTGTTTTTGTTCAACACGTTCTTATTTACTTCTTTGTAATTATGGGTTCTACACTTATGGGGTTGTCTGAAGCCCCACACATCCTCCAGATGGATACTGGTGGCCTCTTGCCTAATCCAACTGGCCTATTTTGTATGTTTTCATGTTAGCACATCTTGTTGTACTTCCAGGGTCATTTTGGGGCCCTAAACGTTTTTTTTTGCTCGCCATAGTCAAAATGTAGACAGAGTTTGATTTTGATGTTGGAATGTGTAATTCTCTTAAATACCTTTCCAACGAGCTATCACACGCCTAAAAAAAAGGTTGTATGAAAACGTTACAGCCCTGGGAAGTTGAGGTACCAACTTACATCAACTTACCCATAAGGACCCACATGACTTTTGGCGTTTCACCTTCTAGGGTTAGATTTTGGATATCTATGGTTTTGGCATGCATGAGTAATATCAAAAATGCCCCTGGAGCCTCAGTGTAATCCATTATACTCAAATAGATGCGCCTAGCAGCCACATCTCTTCTCAGAGATAGCTACCACCATTCGAGCAAGTGTTTCATTTCGGCAGTTTTACAATTTCATCCTATTTCATTATTCAATAGAAGATATTGTTCACTAGGTATCTATGTTATTCTTCATATCTCTTTGTTTATTGTATTAATTATGTTAATCAATTCGTTTTTCTCCTAAATCCGGATAAGTGGTATTAGAGCAGTCTTATCTTCATTTATTTTTCTTCGTGCATGTCCACGACAATATCTAGGTACAAGAAGTTGGGACCCGAACCAATCGATCCATTACAATATTGGCCACGCCGAGCCCAAAAGAAACCCATGGGGGACGAAAATAAAGATGATGGAGTAGGAGATCCTATTAAAATGTTGCTCAAGAAATCCCTCATGCGACAAAGGAACAAAATGATGGACAACTCCGCTCAGATCCTTCGATGACTTCCCACAGGAGAAGCATATTCATCAAGCGGCCATGCAACCCCCTTCAAGGTACAAGTAAATTTTGATATTCCATTATTTGAAGGACTAATAGATGCAGATGTTGTAGATAAATGGTTGAATCTAATCGAAGGGTATTTTTCAGTCCACAATTTTTCTGATAGGGAAAAGATCACGTTTTCACTCCTCAAGGTCGTCCCCCATGTTAAAGACTGGTGGGATACATACTCTGAGAAAACAAACATGGAGGAATATTCAATGTTTGTGGTGGACCCTACATGGGATTCCTTCCTGGATTCCATTAAAGAACAGTACTACCCTGTTGGAATCTAGGAGGACCAGTACACTAGATGGACCACCCTACATCAAGAAAGGGACCAGACAGTACCATATTTCATCAATATTTTCCATATCCTACACACCAAATGGGGTATCAAAGACTCTGAGTGTCATCTAGTGCTCAAATACCACAACTATTTTCATAGATACATTGAAACAGAAATGGATTTTCTGGACATCGCCTCATTGGGCACGGCTTATAGATACATTTTCACGATCAAGCATAAATTTAAGCAGAAAAGGAGAGAGTTTGGATATGAAAACCCCTCACAGGAGAAGTAGGGAAAAGAAAACCCCAACCCGCACAACAAGGGACCAAGTTGAGATGGTCTCCCTTAGAACAACCAGTCCAAGCCACAACACAAGAAGGAAAATGAGAAGACAAAGAACGACATGGGAAAATGGTGTGAGTACCATAAAATCCCTTGGGAAAACACCGAAGAATGTCACTCCAAGTAGTCCCTCATGGACGAATTGAAGGCTTCTGAGTCAGAGGTCAATTCTGATTCCTAATCAAATCCTAAAGGAGGGAAGCGGATTATCGATGTTGAATCCAATGCCACTTTCTCTACCACCAAATTTAGGCCAAGCGAACCATAAGAACTAGAGGAAGGGGAACACCTATTTAACTCATATATGTGGGTAAAGGGGGCTCTACTTCATTTCATTGTCGATAGCGGTAGTTAGAAGAACCTTCTTTCAGCATAGGTCATCAAGAGGCTAGCCCTACAAATGAAACTACACCCACATTCCTACACCATCAGTTGGCTTCGCCAAGGAAGAGATCTTTGTGTCAGCCAACAGTGTTGTCTACTCTACAACATCAAGCCTTTCAAAGATGAGGTATTGTGTGATATTTCTCCCCTTGAATTTTTTTATGTTCTTTTAGGACAACCATATTTGTAGAAGCATCATGTTGTGTATGAGTCTAGACCCCACAGTGTTATTATTACTTTGGGTAGACAATTGTATAGGATACCAGAGGTAGCACCGCCTACTACTATTTATTTAATATTTGCTAAGAAATAAAGTAAGGTCATCTCACATACCATGAAGTACATCTTCTTTGTGATCTGTGCTCATAGTAAGCAGAAGGTCATCGCCACATTCATGGCCTCTACACAGAGCCTCTCTTTGTAGCAGAAGAAAGTGGACGGGATCGTGGAAGACTACATAGACATATTCTCCTCACCTATAGGGGTACCGACACACTGCCAAGTCAAGCATCCAATTGATCTGACCCCTGATGCACCTCTACCTAATGGACCAGTCTATCGTCGCTCGTTGATGGAAAATGACGAAATCAAGCAACAGATCCAAGAGCTTCTTCAAAAGGGGAAGATCATACCCAGCTCCTCTCCTTGCGAAAGCCCGATTGTACTGGTGCAGAAGAAGGATGGGACATGGTGACTCTGCATTGATTACAGAGCCTTAAACAAAATCACATTTAGGAATCGGTACCCCATTCCCAGGATTGATGACCATCGTGACCAACTCAAGGGGGGGAAATTCTTCAACAATATCAACCTGAAGTCTATCTATCACCAAGTTCCCATTGAACCAACTGATGTATGAAAGACAACCTTCCAATCTAAAGAAGGTCTCTTCGAATGGCTCTTCATGCCCTTTGGCTTAAAAAATGCACCAGCCACTTTCATGAGGTTGATGGATGATATATTGAGACGCTTCACCAAATCCTTTGTGGTGGTATATTTGGATGACATTCTCATCTTTAGCAGAACATGGGAGGAGCACATGCAGCATATTCAGTAGGTTTTGAGCACTCTGCAACAGCACAAGCTATATGCCAAATTGGAAAAATGCTCTTTTGGCATGAACAATGTCTAATAATTGGGCTACATTGTTGATGAGCATGGGGTACATTTTGATCTATATAAGATCCAAGTCATTCATGACTGGCCATCCCTGACCACACTGATCGAGCTTCGAAGATTCTTGGGACTAACGAACTTCTACTGACAATTCATATTGGGATTCTCCCATATTGCGTGGGCCCTCATCCAGGTGACCAAGGGCAACGGTAGGGCCAAGTTAGTATGGGGGGAGGAGCAGAAACAAGCATTCGATGATCTGAAGCATCATTTGTGCTCAGCTCCAGTACTCTCCTTGCCTGATATGCAGCAACCATTCAATATTGAGAATGATGCATATGACTATGTTGTGGGCACAATTCTCACTCAACATGGTTATCCAGTGGAATACCATAGTGAGACACTCTCTAACACTGTTCGGAAATACCCCACCTATGACAAGGAAATGTATTCCATTGTACAAGCCTTTCATCAATGGAAACATTACGTTATGGGAAAAGAGATGATCATACACACTGATCACAAGCCTCTGTAGCTCATACAGACACAAGGGACATTGCAGAATTACCACCATCAGAAGTGGTCCACCTACCTGCAACAGTTCCATCTCAACATCAAGTATAAGACAAGAATCTCCAATCGTGTCGATGACTGCCTTAGTCGACCTCATGTGATTTCACTCACCACCATGCTTCATTCCCACGAAGATGAAAAATATCAGTGGCTCCAACTTTATCAACAAGATCTGGACTTTGCCACCACCTATCATCTCTTGGGTACAGGTGCAATTGTCACCAATCTTCACATTTAGGGCGAAATCTTATGCCACCTTGGCCATCTCTATGTTCCTACAAGCGAGCATGCAAAGATGATTTGGGAAGCCTACTATAGTCGGGTGGTAGAACATTTTGGCGTGGAGAAAACTGTGGTCATTCTTCATAACATTTCTATTGGCCAAAACTTTGACAGGACGTCAACAAGTATACCATATCTTTCACCACATGTTCCATTGCGAAGACAACCATCAAGAAGAAATGCTTATACACCCCTCTTCCTATTCCCGAGAATCCTTGGGAATCCCTCTCAATGGATTACATGTCTATCTTGTCATCCACCAAGCAAGGAAATGATTGTGAATTTGTGGTCGTTGATCGGTTTTCGAAGATGACCATCCTCACATCCTACAAGAAGAATATCACAGTGGTAGATACTGCCAAGATCTTCTTCAAACAAGTGTGGGTCCACTTTGGTATACCAAAAACCATCATCTCCGACCGGGACAACGGGCTCCTCGGCACATTTTGGTCGAGAATCTCATCTCTATTGGAAACCAAGCTCACAAAATGCACTGCTTTCCACCCTCAAACCGATGACCAAACAGAGGTTGTCAATTAGATGATTGTGCACATCATGTGCATGTACAATTATAAGAAACCACATACATGGGATGAGAGTATCCCCTATGTTCAACACAATTACAACAGGACTCTCCATAACTCCACGGGCCATAGCCCATTTCAGGTGGGTCTGGGATTTCAAGCCTTAGGACCCATTGATGTTGCACTTCCTCTTTCCATCACACCGACAGACTCTTCCCATGATCATTCTTCGATCGAAAAAGCCACCAAATTCATTGAGCAGATTCAACACATTTGCCAATAGATCCATGAGATTTTGTAGAAATCCAATGCTAAGTATAAGCAATGCCATGATCAACACAGGGTACCACACTAGTTTTAGGTTTGCAACAAAGTTTGGTTACATTTGCAGAAGGAGCGTCTCATGGGGCCCCATTGAAATATTTTCCCACTTCGTTATGGGCCTTACACTATCACCAAGGCTATGAGTAGCAATGCTTTTGAGCTCAACACTTCACCCTTCCTTGGCCTACATCCATTGTTCAATATGGACCTCTTTTGGCCATATTTTCCACCATTATTAGACACCTCAGAGATCGCAGAATAGCTAACACCAAAATATCTCAACCTTGACTGCATGGAACAAGCATCCACTAATCAAATAGTGGACACACATGTCAAGGGCACTCGCCGGCAGAGGATCCAACTTTATCGGGTTGTCAAGGCAGGGCAACTCCTAAAACAAGGCAAGTGGCTCACCCAAGGCCAAATCCAACATAAGTTTCCTCACCTGATGGGGGAACTCAAACCAATGGATACCATTTCTTCCTAAGGGGGGAGGATTGATCTAGGTGGATATTGGTGGCCACCCACCTATTCCAACTGGCTCCTCTTGTCCATTTTTGTTCAGCACGTTCTTCTGTACTTCTTTGTAATTCTGGGTTCTACACTTTTGGGTCTATATGAATCCCCACACATCCTCTAGGTGGATACTAGTGGCCTCTTTCCTAATCCAAATGGATTATTTTGTATGTTTTCATGTCAACACATCTTGTTGTACTTCCAAGGTTGTTTTGGGGCCCTAAACATTGTTTTTTTGGCTCGCTATAGTCAAATTGTAGATGGAGTCAAATTTTGATGGAGTGTATCTCTCTAAAACACCTTTCCAAAGGGTTTTCACGCTCTTAAAACAAATTTTGTGTGCTAAAGTTACAACCCTGGGAAGTTGAGGTACCAACTTACACCAACTTACCCATAGGGGCCCACATGACTTTTGGTGTTTCACCTTCTAGGGTTACGTTTTTGGATTTCTGGGGTTTTGGACTTCATGAGTGGTATCCAAAATGCCTTTGGAGACTCATTGTAATCCATTATTCTCATACGAGTGCACATAGAATCCACATCTCTTCTCAAAGATAGCTACCACCATTCGAGCAAGTGTTTCAGTTGCAATTTTACAATTTCATTCTATTTCATTATTCAATAGAAGATATTGTCACTGGATATCTATGTTATTCTTCATATCTCTGTTTTTATTGTATTCAGTCTGTCAATAATACTATTCCTCTCCTAAATTCAGATCATCCATCACATACATACGCAACATATCTTCCAATATTTGGTTCATTCTTTCTATCTTCCCATCTCTCTCAGGGTGATATGTTGTACTAAAGTTCAGTTGTGTCCCCAAGTACTCTTCGAAACTGGTCCAAAAACGTCATGTAAACATTGATCCTCTATCGGATATGATCCTCTTAGGCATTCCATATAATCTCAAAAACTTGTTGATAAAGACTCTAGCTATGTCTAGCGCCTAATACGTTGTGCACTCTTCGTGAGAGTGTCAACTACCACTAAAATCGATTTGTGCCTCCTTGTCGTCAGCAGAAATCCAACAATAAAGTCCATCAAAATGACCTCCCATTTCGATTCTAGAATAGCGTGTGGTTGTAGTAATCCTGTCAATGTCTATGTTCAGCCTTCACTTGTTGACATTCTAGACACCTTGCCAGGTAGCTAACTATGACAACCTTCATTCATTTCCAGAATAATAAGGGCTTAAGGTCTTCCCTCATCTTTGTGACTCCTGGATGAGCCATGTACACTGCTCTATAAGCTTATCTTAAGATCAAACTTCTCAATTCGTAGTTAGGCGGTACGTAAATCCGGTTATTATACCACATCAGTCCATCGTTGTCCAATGTATATCCTTCAAACCTTGGTACCAACATGGTGTCTTTTCTGATATTTTCTTTAACCTCTTTATAGTAGTCATCATCGAATTGTATAGTTATAATATTTTCTCGAAGATTTGTCTGAATATGTATCACCAAAAATATGTGTGGTCTCTGACTCAACACATCTGCCACTCTGTTCACTATCCCTTTTATGTAAGTAATCTCAAAATCGTATTCACTAAGAAATTATGACGAACACATTTGTCACGCATTCAAGTCACTTTGTGTAAAAATGTGTTTCAAACCATAGTGGTATGTTTTTACTTTGAATTTCCATCCAACCAGGTAGTGTCTCCACACTCTTAGGGCTTACACAATGTCCAATAACTCCAAATAATCCATCATGTATTTATCCTCATTCTTTCTTAATTTCCTTGAGATGTAAGTGATCACTCAATTGTCTTACATCAAGACTCTGCCTAAGCCTTCTTGAGATGCATCTATGCATACCAAGAAGTCCTCGTCCATGTCGGGGAATTTTAGTATCGGCGTTGTCATCAACAAATCCTTGAGTCTTTGAAATGCTTCCGCTCATTTCTCGGTCCATACAAACTTCTTATTTTTCTTCTAAAGTTTCGTGATCGGATTTGCTCTTTTTGAAAAACCTTTGATGAAACATCGGTAATATCCTGCTAAACCCATAAATCTATGCACTTTGATACATTCATCGGTGAAATCCATTCCATAATAGCCTCTACCTTCCCTGCATCCACAACGATGCCTTCTCCGGATATAACATGCCCTAAGTAATGAATGCTCGATTAGTAAAAAGAGCATTTTGATAGTTCCCTGTATAATTTGTTTTCTCATAAACATTGTAGTACCAAGTGAAAATGTTCGTCATGTTCTTCTCTCATCCGAGAATATATCAATACGTCATCAATGAATACTTGAAAAAAAAATTACAAGTATTTGCGGAACACCCCATTCATCAAGCTCATGAATACCCCCAAAGAGTTTGTCGATCCAAAGGGTAAAATGGTAAACTCAGAATGTCCAAACCTTGTCTTGAATGTGGTCTTAGGAATGTATTCCTCCTTGATCTGTAACTGGTGATATCCTGATCTCAAGTCGATATTTGAAAACACAGTTGTGCCTTTCATTTGATCAAACAAATCGTCTATTATTGGAAACGAATAATGGTTCTTGATCATTGCCTCGTTCAATTGACGATAGTCAATATAGAGTCTCCATGACCCATCCGTCATTCTTATGAAAATAATAGGTGCACCCCAAGGTGATACACTTGGGTGTATGAGTCCTAGGTTCAAAAAATCCTTGAGTTTCATTTTCAACTCTTGTAACTCAGGTGTCGGCATCCGATAAGGCGTTCTTGCTATCGGTTCAGTTCCAAGTTTCAAGTCGATGGTAAACTCTAGCTCTCTTTCGAGCAGAAAACATGGTAACTCTTCTAGGAACACATCTGCAAAATCTCGCACTACCAGAAGGTTTTCTAATCCTTCCACCATGGCCTTGTCATTCAGTGCTAAGATTACATATAGCTTGCATCCTTTTCACATGCTCTTCTATAGTTGTAAGGAAGCAATGAACCTTAAGGAAACTCCATGGTTTCTTCCTACAATCACTCGTCTTTTTCTCTCATCATCGGTCAAACTCAACCGTTTCGTCTTACAGTTGAGTATCACATCATGCGATTCCAACCATTCCATACCGATCATGATGTCATAATATTGTAAGATTGTGACGTACAAGTTGGCCTTCATTACAAAATATCCCAAATTAAGTCTACAATCCATAACCTTTCCTCCAACCTTTTTCTTGGCACCCAAAGCCATTTCCATGTATCTAAACATGTACTTTTCAACTACATTTACCTTAATTATTTTTAGCGTTGCACCACAAATAAATCTCTTTGTAGCACCAAGATCTATCAAAATACTAATTTTTTTATCGATGATGGTACCTAACGTATTGAGCACAATGGAATGGTGCTCATCCTGACGGTTATTCACCATTACATGAATCTTGTGGGCCTTTCCCAAATCCCCAACTGTAGTGGGTCTGGATGAACCCGTTGCTCTGTCCCTCTAAACCAAACAGTCTCACTTGTAATGTGGCTCTCCACATGTCCAACATCTAGTCTTTGGCCCAATACTCCTAGTCCTCGTAGTAGAAGTTGTTGGCATACCATCCTGAAATCCTAGTCTGTTATGTTGAACATGCCTAAACTATTGTTGCTATGGGCGACGCTTCTAGTGATGTTGTGGTCCTTTGTAGGGAGTCCTCTACTGAGGAGTCGGTCATTGTGGTGTCATCAACGTGGATCCTCTTGATTTATATCGATATCATGATGTATGTCTGGTTGGTGTCTGATGTTGTTGCACACCTTTTGTCATCTGTCCAAATGGTCTTGCAGGAGTCTTTCCCTCACCCTCACTAGTCATCTCTTCCTCTACTATGAGGGCCTTCTAGACTATGTCGTGCAACGTCTATGGCATTAGGATCCTCACTTTCACATAGATGTTGAAATTAAGGCCAAACAAAAACTTGTTGACCTTCATTTGTTTCGTGCTCAGATGTGGAGCATACCTAAGTAGCTCCATGAATCGGGCCTCATATGCTGACACCGTATGACCACCCATTCGTAAGGCGTTGAACTCAATGATTGGTCACTCAATGAATTACTATGATAAACACCTCTCTTGGAACCACTCCTTGAACAGTTCCCATGAAACATCTTTGATGACCATGTTCAGTTGGGGTAGGAGTGTCTTCCACCATAGAAGGGCACTCCTCTTTAGCTAAAATACTAACATGTGGACTTTCATGTTGGAGGTGTATTCATGAAGTGTGAAGCACATCGCCATGTTCTCCAACCATGCCTGAGCGGCTGTACCATCTGTGGCACCCATGAAATTATGAAACTTGACTTTCTCAATTTCTTTTTGATTACTACCACTTCCAATTGGAGCGCATTATAGACCCTCAAGGGGTACATGCACCCTGGCCTCATCTTTATCTAGTCGGTTAATCAAGGCCTTTGACATCCTTTGAAAGGACCTCATCAACTCAACCACATCCCCCACAACAATATTCTCCTTCCCAATGGATTCCTCTTCTCCTTGGGGGTTATACCCCTCTGGCATGGATGCTACTGGAGGTGTCACACCTCCTCCCCTAGCACCACATCATCTGCCTCCAAGGCATCCTCTAACCATCATTACCTGCATAGACAAATTTCAAATTTTAATTAGCAATAAGTTATTAATCCATTGTTTAATACAGTGGAAGGTGTAATGATCTCAAGTCGCGGGGTTGAACCTCATTCTGATACCATATGTAACATCCCCCTCCGTTACAACAACGAAAGTGATGTAAAATAGGTAAATATTTTTTTTTTTGTTAGGATATTAAACTCGTTACAACATAATAAACAACACCGCAAATGATACATCATCAAAACTAAAATGACACATAAGCCACGCATTAACACAATTAAAAAAGGGGGCATATAATCAACACATAATAATAACTCAATCAACACATAATCCACATGACATCATAATTAAAATCGTTACAAGTGACTCCTCACATAAATCAAAAGACACAAGCCAAAGCATTAACATTAATGTTAGCAATGCATAATTAGTGCAT
>ML807258.1:96678-110670 GCA_009831015.1 Picea engelmannii
CCTGCCCAACCTATCCTGCATGGTTAGGACCTCCAGGACACATAAGAAACTCTCAAGCCCATGATTCATCCAATTTATTTGACCACTTAAGGTCTCAGGACTGGCGACTATTTTGAGGAACAAGGAGGTGTCTAAATCCCACTGACACAATCAATTCGAAAACCAACTAGCTCAACCAATCAACACCATTATCAATCGTGGTGCAAGAGAAATCCAAATACTCAATCAACCATACATCAATATTATCCAATGCGCAAGAAGAATCTACTTTATTTAAATGGCACAAGAGAATATAATACTTAATCAACCATATCCCCGGATTGGGTGTCTTTGGTTTCAACACACGGACAACCATAGGGGAGACCACTTGGCCAGACCTCCTACAACTTGGAGCCGACTCATACGTACCCTCCCTCTACCATCACCTCATGCGATTAAACCCCATGCCACCATTCTTTGGCTGTCACTCAATGTCAGCTGGCTGCAAGCACTTGACGACTTGCTTTGTGGGAATTTTAATGGGGGTGGGTTGGCCGAAGTCGCATTCCCATCACCAGTTCAACAATGGAGGTTTTAGGCTAGAGCCTTTCTCCGCCAAATCTCATTCAAGCCCTCGGCCTTCGAAGTCTCAACCCTTCATGGTTTTTTACATTGTCCTTTCACTCTGGTTCGATCTCCTGTTGTCCTCCTTTCCCTTGGCTTCCATCTTCTCTCCATGGTTTTTGCAACACCACTGTGTCTGGTTGGTTTGGCACTCATCGAGAAACCCCTCGCACTCTCCCTACGCTTTATTTTTTTGTTTTACTGAGGCCATTTCTATGCCTCATCTTAGTGAAAATTGAAGAAGGGAGTGGCCTAGTATGCGACTAGAGGAAGGGTTGCACGCGACAGTGGCTCCCCCCAGGAAATAGAAGTCACCCCCAACCTGAAGCCCATTGTTTCTCCCACTCCTTCTCAGCCGACTCGAGAAAGTACCCCAAACCTCTCCCCGTTGTCAAATCCCTTTGCCTAATGAATTGAATGGTTCGACAGTCTCAGAAATTCCCTTGGTTTCTCTTCACCTCCTCCCTCCCCTCCTCGCCTCCCTCCACCTCTGCCTTCCCCCCCTCGCCACCCTCCTCCTCCGCCTCATGTCACTTCCACAACCCCTTTTCCTTTATCTCCCTCCTCTGACTGCCCCACCTCCTCCTTCGACTCTCCACTTTCCCCTCCGCTCCCCTCAGCCTTCTCCCGATGTGAAAAAAGAGAAGCTCTCAAGGAGTCCCTAGATGACCTCAAGCATGGATTAGGGGACATCAAGACCACCATTAATGAGCTGCAAAACAAGGAAATAGAGCATTGGCACCATGTGGACCTCCTGATGACTTTCCTACAGGACCTCAAATAAGCTATCTCGGACAAAGATAAGATTGGCATAGACAACTTGCATGTGCACTAGGCTTTCGCGGGGCAAAGGTTCGACCCCGACACTAGTTAATTCCTTTTGGTTCAAGTTTTCTATTTCTATGTTTTTAGTTAGTTTACTACTTAAGTTTTTTGTCCATGCGAGGCCACACAGTTTTGGGAAGTTTGGTCTTAGCAATTTCGGTCTCAATCTAGAATTCATAAAGTATGCCCTGCATGGCACTGTAGAACACCATATTTTACCACTCTGCAAGTTTTGCATGTATATTTTGGCCATGTGGTAGCATTGGCTTCCCATCAGGGAAATTCTGTCATGTTCGAACATGCTAGATAGACAGTTGTAATCATCATCTTTCGCAGGATTTAATATAATTTTGTAACTTACCAAAAAAAAAATACTTAATCAACCATACATCAATATTATTCAAGGTGCAAGAAGAATATACTTTATTTAAATGGCACAAGAGAATATAATAGTTAATCAACCATAAGTCAACACTATCCTAGAGAACAATAGTAATCAACTTTACTTAATTCATGGCACAAAGGAATCTACTCACTTACTCATTCATACATCACACCAATTTCAATTATGAAGATTTTAATTTCACTCTACTCAATTAATTGTCAACACCGTAATAATTATTTAATGCAACACTCAAGATATCAATAAGAAAAATCAATGTTCCACCCCAACACAAATTAATCTTGTTACTCAACCCCATGGTTACCAATAATCAATAAGGTAGACTATAATAAGCAATTCAGAGTCCCACTATATTATAAGATACGCATATAGATATTTAATTCAACATCTACACCTTATAAATTGTCCCACGCAACCACAACATGGTATAAGAAATCAACAAGGTTTCTCATGAGACCAATAACCATTGGATATTCATACAAGCTGAACGTAAAATGCTAGATTATGAATATATGCGTGCTAAGATTAAATATTTCATAAGATAGTACAATGATAGAGATCATATAAGGTACACTTAATTAAAACCTTGGGACATATCAACCTACAAAATTCATAAGTGCATTAATAACATAAATAATTATATGCACAAAATAAGGTTAATATCTCAAGAGTCTTCTACAAGTGTCATTAAATTTTGAAGGTTCCAGTTGGAGGGACAAACAAAATCATGAAATATTTATCAATACACGGAAAAGGGATCAATAGATTTAAGGTTAAGATTATTATGTATAAAAGTGCAGAGAAAATGTTTTAAAATGAAAACGCCAAGAAACAAGTGTAAAATCGCATGGCGATTTCCACCCAAACGCTGGCAAGTTTTATACAAAAATGCAGAGAATTCCATGGTAAATCACATGGCTATTCCCCCAAACGTTGGCAAGTGTTAATACAAAACAAATGCAGATAATACCATGGTAAATCGCATGGTTGTTGCCCCAAATGTTGGCAAGTGTTAATACCCAAAAACCACAGAGGATACCATGGTATATCACATGGCCATTCCCCCAAATGCTCGCAAGTGTGAATACCCCAAAAATGCATAGAATACCATGGTAAATCACATGGTTATTCCCCCAAATGTTGGCAAGTGTTAATACACAAAAAACGCAGAGAATACCATGGTAAACCGCATGGCCATTCCCCAAAATGCTGGCAAGTGTTAATAAAAAATAAAACGTAGAGAATACCATGGTAAAACACATGGTTATTCTCCCAAATGATGGTGCCAAGTGTTAAGACCCAAAAAACGCAGAGAATACCATGGTAAATTGCATGGATATTCCCCCAAATGTTGGCAAGTGTTAATACCAAAAAAAACGCAGAGAATACCATGGTAAATTGCATGGCCATTCCCCCAAATGTTGGCAAGTGTTAATACAAAAACAAATGCATAGAATACCATGATAAAATGCATAGATATTCCCCCAAATGTTGGCAAGTGTTAATGCCCAAAAAATCACAGAGAATACCATGGTAAATCGGATGGCTATTCCCCCAATTTCTAGCAAGTGTTAATACCCAAAAACCACAGAGAATACCATGGTAATTCGCATGGCTATACCCATAAATCCTTACAAGTGTTAATACCAAAAAAAATGCATAGAGTACAATGGTAAATCGCATGGTCATTCCCCCAAATGTTGGCAAGTGTTAATACAAAAAAAAAACACATAGAATACCATGATAAAATGCATGGCTATTCCCCCAAATGTTGGAAATTGTTAATACCCAAAAAAAAACAAAGAATACCATGGTAAATTGGATGGCTATTCCCCCAAATTCCAGCAAGTGTTAATACCCCAAAAAACACAAAGAATACCCTGGTAATTCATAGGGCTATTCCCACAAATCCTGGAAAGTGTCAATACCCAAAAAAACGCAGAGAGTACCATGGAAAATCGCATGGACATTCCCCCAAATGATGGCAAGTGTTAATACAAAACAAAATGTAGAGAATACCATGGTAAAATGTATGGTTATTCTCCCAAATGTTAGCAAGTATTAGTACCCAAAATAACTTAGAGAATATCGTGGTAAATCTCATGGTTATTCCCCCAAATGTTGGCAAGTGTTACTAAACCAAAAAATGCAGACAATACCATGGTAAATCGCATGGGCATTCCCCCAAATACTGGAAAGTGTTAATACAAAACAAACACAGAGAATACCATGGTAAATCACATGGCCATTTCACCAAATTCTCAAAAGTGTTAGTACAAAAAAAACGCAGAGGATTTCTCAGTGGAAGCACAGGTTAGATGCACCCAACGCATGGCAAATTTTTTAATAAAAAAGCAGAGGTAAATCCATTTAGGAATCACAATATAGTTCAAGTAAAACACAGAGAAAAAAAATCCATTAAGGAATCACAATCCAATAATAAGACAACAAGAATCATGAAAAACAAGAGAAGAAAAAATAATCGCAAGGTAAATGCACAAACGCATGGCAAAATCATTTTATAAAATGTAGAGGATACAATTTTTTATAAAATCGCAGAGGAAGCATTCACTAGTCACAAGGCTTCGCAAGGCCATCAATAAATAGACTAATTCAAAAATTTATTATTCCATTTACAATCACAACGTCATGGAGAGATTCAACAATAATATACAATCGGTTTAACAATTACAACTTGAAATTTAAATACCGTAACCGAAGAAGATAGGTTTGATGATGATCCTTGGTGACTGACGTTCTTTTCCTTCGTTCGCTTGCTAATTGTTGGGACTTCACCGATACCACCCATCCATCACTAGAGGTAATCTTCTTCCCATTAGCCCCCCAAACCACAAAAGGGCCACGCACACACACAACTAGAAATCCTCTAGCTCCCAGCTTGCCTCGCAAGGTAGAGAAACCACTCTCTCTCAAGCTGGGTATCCCAACTCTCACAAGAAAAACCAATCAAAATTTATGTAGCATAACCTTACCCATAACCAATGACCCCTAATGCCCATCCCAGCCATTTTATAGAAATGTTTTCATAACTCATCCCCACTTGCACAATTAATTCACTTTTTTAATTAAAATAATTTAGAATTATCTCCCCCTTACACTTGTCACCCTTTTCCCAACTTGCACAATTAAATACACATTTTAATTTAATAAAAGTCAAATTCCATCACCCATCCTAAGAACACTCCTAAAATCACTCCTAGTTGTCTCTTTATTCCCCTTATTTCCAATTAATGACTGATGTCTTTCTAAAAATGAGTTGAGTTAAAATAGGAATCTTCCAAGGATGATTTTAAGGATGGAAATTTATTTTAAAATGTAGAAACCTTGGCGAATATTACTAATCATTTATATGCCAACTATAATGATTGGCGATATTTTTGTAAAAATATTCAAATTTCTAAGGATTTTATAGAGTTTTTATAAAATTTTGGCGATTTTAAAGGTAAAATAATTTTGTCCTATAGAATTTGGGCGAATCATTTTTAAAATAGCGAATCTTATTTTTGGAAAAACCATGGAAAATTAGCCCATGAGCGAAATTTAGCCCCTAAAATCATCACTGGAATCTTCTCCTAGCTAGACTATTGCTAACTAGACTCTAGATTATTTTCTATGCGTACCCATTCCTTTAGCTTTATTCCATTATTACCTTAAATTCCAATTTGGTAATTACTTGCACATACGTGTATTAAATCAATCTTTAGATTTATTTTATTTTCTTTCACTTATTAAATTGATTTACTTCATTGCCTCATTATTTAATTTATAAATTTAGTTTTTAGTCTTCTTACTAAATTAGACTTATTATTAACTAAATTTTTAATTGCAAGGGCTTAGACTCTTATAGAGATTATGATTAATAAATCTGATCCTTGATTAATTAATTAATTGATTCATCTGAGAGTGCTCAAGATTTTACAAGGTTAATTGTTCGCTCAGGGTTTTCTAGGCCACCTAGATTTATTGACTCAAATTTTATTTACACTAAGTTCCCTTCAAGACGCACTTTGTGCTCCAAGGGTGTCACTCACCTTTAATTCAAATTTTTAATTATGTGGTGTGCCCTTCAAGATGCACTCTGTTCTCCAAGGGTTCCATATGCCTTTGACTGGTTTTGGTAGTTGTCCAACCCCTGGAGACAACACTCCATTCGGGTGACCTTGTGAGAGACTGAGGGATTCTAAGAGGATGTATAAGAGAGGGGTCCAAGGAGGAATTACCAATGGGTATTAATTCAAACCACTTAATAAAATTATGATTCACATATGAACCTTCTAATTTTATGAATGAGTGTTTCCAATCCAATCATTGAATACATGTAAGAGGGTGGGTCTAAAAAGTTGCATCTTGCAGTTATTGGGAGCATGGGGCTAAAGTACAATCAACTTGGAGGAAGTGTGTAAGTTAAGAAAGTAAGAAAAGAAAGGAAATTCATATGTGGAAAGTAGGTTGATTTTGGATACTCATGTTTTGTATGAATAGAAAACAGAGAACATGGAATAAGGGAATTAGAGCTAGAGCAAGGATGGAGGGAAAATTATGGAGCATATTTGAAGAAAAAGTATGAAGATCTAGGTTTTTAGGACTAAAGAGTGAACTCTTGTGTGAGTTTCTCTATAACAACAAATGATTGTTGTTGTTTTCCTGGTAGTTTTCCTAGCAATTACCTCCCCTGAGTTTCCAGTAGTGAGATTCTTGGTTACCTGTGTCATAGACACCCCGATAAATGAATGAGATTCATGATAGACTGAGATTAGTGAAGGGGTAAATTCCTTTGGTAACAAAAGTCGAGAGGAAGAGAACCGGTGGAAAATCAAGATAGTTGTAGGAGAATGCCAATGGATTGTCAAATTTTTTGAGTTGTGAGTGGACAATGAGATACCACCCTCTTTTATGGATTGCTAGCCCCATATCGAGGGTGACTTGTTGTTGATATTTGGAACAATAATTCTATGGTTGGGTGGAATTTCCATCCCAAGTAATTGGTTACACAACCGATTTAAAAGATAAGTGTTTTATCTATTTCATGTGTTATATTTATGAGCTTTATGGTTGTGCAGTCACTATCTGTTTAATGAGGATTTATATGTTCTTGTGTTGAGTTATTTAAACTACATACATGTCAATTTTATCATGTTGTAAATGCATTTAATAAATTCTATTAGACAATGGTTTAATATTTTTTTAATTCATGGTTGTTAAGCTACAAGAAATTAGTGAGCAGAAAGTTTCCATTTTTATGTGTAATTCCACACATAATGGACCTCAACTGGGTTGGGGAACCTTACAATTGAGATGAAATTATACACCTAATTCATGAGATTAGGAATATTATATATCCATCTAATATTTCCTTGGTTGCTTCACTTGACACTATTTTTGTTTCCATTAGCCATGCCCATGGTTAATTTTTTTTCTAGAATAAAAAACCAAAGGAAAACTCTCGAGTACTTCCCCTCAATTAAAGGATGGTACCTAGAGTAAACCCTAAAATATTCAAGGAAAAACATTTGTCAACAATAGGTATCAAATCCATTACAA
The DNA here is from genome assembly GCA_009831015.1 of Picea engelmannii. Classification (NCBI taxonomy): domain Eukaryota; kingdom Viridiplantae; phylum Streptophyta; class Pinopsida; order Pinales; family Pinaceae; genus Picea; species Picea engelmannii. The sequence continues at coordinate 104,072 of ML807258.1, forward strand.
AAATATACTTATTATGAGCTCATCATGTCACTTGTAAGAATTGAACCCAAGTGGGGAGGATAAAAATCATTCCTCCCCACCACTTGAGCTAAACCAAAGCCATTATTATTATATATTATATATAAGTATAGGGATAGGATGAGAGAATACTACTCGGCCAATATGAATAAGGAAGGGGTGAAAAATATAGATAATAAATAAATGATTGTCCAATTGTTTATTAACCCTAGAACCAACCAACCCCTAATCTTTGATAGAGGCATCTTTGTGCATACTAGTGCACATTTTCAACCATGTAAATATAATTGGATTGATACATGTTTTATGGTATTTTATAAACTTTCATGCATTGATATGGAGGTATCATTGTATTTTCATTTATATTATAGGATAATTATATTAAATGTCACCATGCCAACTATTTTGAGATTGTTGAATTCCAAGGGGTTGGTTTTGGATTTACTTAGGATAAAAAAGGGCTAGTTTTATCCCATTGATAGGACCACCCCTTCCTAGGAATACACCTATCATGCACACCCCCCCAAGCCATCTTATCTTGCAGACATGATTTTTGGCACTAGTACTATGGTATCCACCCTAACATGTAGTGTACTTTAGCATAACATATGTGTCACAACATTTCATTAACATCCATTTACAATTGATTTTAGAATAGTGTGGGTAGTACTTTTAGGCAATTGATTGATTCTAGATAGGCCACCATATCTAGCCAGGATAACCGTGTGGTGTTGCATCAATTGATCCTCATTGATGCTCTCATTGTGGGAATATTTATTATGGGCCAATAGAGGTTTCTATGTTGGATAGTTTCTTGGATCATGTTATTCAAGGTGAAAGGATACATATTCTTGCATAGTTTAAGTAACAATTGAAATAGTATGGTCCATTGGTAAATCCCAACTGTTGTTATATATTCAGATGACTTTTTGCTTTCCTTCCCTTAAAAGGTTGAACTCAACTTATAAATCAGAGATGTGTTTAACTACAACTATAAATAACTTACAAAAATTACATGTGTCCTCTAATTAGATAGTGATTAAGAAAAATGACAACATAGATGAGGGGATGGGAGGATAGAACCATGTCATCATTCATTGATCTCTCTTAGAAGGTTTTTACATTTTTTTCACATGATGTTCTTTATTTGATTATTAATGTGATGCATGAATTATTATAAACAATATAACTAATTTATTCTAATCAAATGAGTCTCTCTCCATTTATTATCTCTTAATCCTCCCCTTCATCTAATTCCCTTCTCTTTGTAATATATTCTTTGAATATTGCATGTCTCATTTGAGTTAAAACATNGTTGCTTCACTTGACACTATTTTTGTTTCCATTAGCCATGCCCATGGTTAATTTTTTTTCTAGAATAAAAAACCAAAGGAAAACTCTCGAGTACTTCCCCTCAATTAAAGGATGGTACCTAGAGTAAACCCTAAAATATTCAAGGAAAAACATTTGTCAACAATAGGTATCAAATCCATTACAAAAATATACTTATTATGAGCTCATCATGTCACTTGTAAGAATTGAACCCAAGTGGGGAGGATAAAAATCATTCCTCCCCACCACTTGAGCTAAACCAAAGCCATTATTATTATATATTATATATAAGTATAGGGATAGGATGAGAGAATACTACTCGGCCAATATGAATAAGGAAGGGGTGAAAAATATAGATAATAAATAAATGATTGTCCAATTGTTTATTAACCCTAGAACCAACCAACCCCTAATCTTTGATAGAGGCATCTTTGTGCATACTAGTGCACATTTTCAACCATGTAAATATAATTGGATTGATACATGTTTTATGGTATTTTATAAACTTTCATGCATTGATATGGAGGTATCATTGTATTTTCATTTATATTATAGGATAATTATATTAAATGTCACCATGCCAACTATTTTGAGATTGTTGAATTCCAAGGGGTTGGTTTTGGATTTACTTAGGATAAAAAAGGGCTAGTTTTATCCCATTGATAGGACCACCCCTTCCTAGGAATACACCTATCATGCACACCCCCCCAAGCCATCTTATCTTGCAGACATGATTTTTGGCACTAGTACTATGGTATCCACCCTAACATGTAGTGTACTTTAGCATAACATATGTGTCACAACATTTCATTAACATCCATTTACAATTGATTTTAGAATAGTGTGGGTAGTACTTTTAGGCAATTGATTGATTCTAGATAGGCCACCATATCTAGCCAGGATAACCGTGTGGTGTTGCATCAATTGATCCTCATTGATGCTCTCATTGTGGGAATATTTATTATGGGCCAATAGAGGTTTCTATGTTGGATAGTTTCTTGGATCATGTTATTCAAGGTGAAAGGATACATATTCTTGCATAGTTTAAGTAACAATTGAAATAGTATGGTCCATTGGTAAATCCCAACTGTTGTTATATATTCAGATGACTTTTTGCTTTCCTTCCCTTAAAAGGTTGAACTCAACTTATAAATCAGAGATGTGTTTAACTACAACTATAAATAACTTACAAAAATTACATGTGTCCTCTAATTAGATAGTGATTAAGAAAAATGACAACATAGATGAGGGGATGGGAGGATAGAACCATGTCATCATTCATTGATCTCTCTTAGAAGGTTTTTACATTTTTTTCACATGATGTTCTTTATTTGATTATTAATGTGATGCATGAATTATTATAAACAATATAACTAATTTATTCTAATCAAATGAGTCTCTCTCCATTTATTATCTCTTAATCCTCCCCTTCATCTAATTCCCTTCTCTTTGTAATATATTCTTTGAATATTGCATGTCTCATTTGAGTTAAAACATCTGGTTACAGGTTTATAAATTTCATTGACGTAGGTTGAATCCATTTGACTCTCCATGTACTTATTTCATTTTTCAATTTGTAATATATTCTTTGAATTTACATGTCTCATTTGAGTTTTGGTAAAAACGTTTGGTTATGGGTTTAATGCAGGCACCCCTCTCTTCTAGGGGATACGCGACCTCCTATTAAAGGATATTCAATTTAATTAGTTGAATCATCTCTCTGGTCCTCTGCTATACCCTGGATTTTAATTCACACAGGTCCCCTTTTGCTACCCACGCAGGTTCGATTTCCCACACACACGTTCTTTTGTGCTCTTGGTAACACTGAGTGGTGATCATTGGCTCCTCTACTAGGCCCTTCTTCCTTATCACCATAGAATAAAATATCCAGCTATCCCCCTTTGCAACTTCAAGCTTCAACTATTTTGAGTGCAACTGACTCCTTTCTCCTTGAACTCTAGACCAACGAAATCACCTAGACAAAAATCTACGCCCTGTGCTTCTCCAACAACCAACCATTGTGATTCACTTCGGGACTCCAGACTTCGGGAGTTTTGAGTGTTCCAAACACCCTTTCTCCTTGGAGTGACTTATACCCAAAGCTACGGATCGAGCGCCACATGCTCACCTCGATCAACGGTTGAGATTGTCCTATGTTTCCACTTTGGACAACTTCCAGTCAACACTCCTCCACTCTCTTTCTCATAGAATGTCAATCCTCCAAAGTGATAGATATTCCACCACGCATCCTTTCCAATGGTTGACTCAGATGAATTCTGACGCTTCAGCCTTCGAGATTTCTCGTGCCTTCGTACTTCAATTCCTCCAGAGTAAATCTCCACTCTCCACGTGTTCCTCCATTCATCAAAAACTCCTATTGACTTCGGCTTTCAGAACTTTTGACCTTCAGAAACTTACTCATTGATTTTCCCGAAGTGTTCTATCACCAAAGTGATAGACCTGATGCCACATATTCCAAAAATAGACAACTAGGATGATTCCTTACCTTTGGAGCTTCGGACGACTTTTGGTCAATGAGTCCACTTCCTCTTCGGATTTTCCTTCAGAGTGTGCACTTTCGAACTCCACAATCTGCTAACACATGTCCCTCTAAGATCGACAACCAATATTTACTTTGACAATTCGGACTTCGGGATTTTTGGCTTCACTGCTCTCGTTTTGCTCCAATGTGATCTTCTTCCAAAGTACACAAATCTCTGCCACGTGTCCTTCTGGATTCAACGGTACAAATTTCTTCGGCCTTCATAACTTTGTGAATATTTCTCTTTGTTGCACTAAAGTCTTCTGGAGCTTTATATCCCAGACTTTCTGATCTACTGCCATGTATCCTCCTCAATATTAACGGCTTAGATTTACTTCGCAGCTTTGGGACTTCGACGATCCCACTCCTTGAATACCTTCAAACCTCCAAATACATGAAGTGTTGAAGGAATCTCATATTTTCCTCTGTGCAACTTCTCCCAGATCTCACGATTTAGAAAGATCTTGATTCCTCTAAATGGATCTTGCTCGTTGGTTGTGAAATTTTCAGTGGGCTCCTCCCTTCTAAAGAAATTTCATCTGCTATCTCTTATGAGCTTGTTCCTCCTTGAAACTTAAGCTTCTCAGAGTGTTTCTTCTTCGACACTTACTCCTTGTAAATTTTCAAGATGACTTCTTTAACACTTAGCTAAAATTCGACCCTATGCACACCTTGCAACAAGTTTCTTCCACTTACCCCTTTGTGGGTGACTGTGCACTCCTTGCAACAGTTCTCACACGAATCAATTATTCCTCATGAATAATATGATTTTGAGTGCATTTCTACCTATGCACACCCTGTGTGGTCCTCTGTTCTCTTTGCAAACAAAGCTTCACATTATCCCTCTTGAGCTTCTGAGTCAAAATAGAATATGTCAATGCACACCTTGCAGACACTATGCACTCCTTGCATAAGCTTGTAGAAGAGAAAAAATTGAAAATTATCTAATCCTCACGGGTTCATACATTCAACCATGTGATACGTTCATAACATAAGAACAAGTAATAAAAGAGAATTGGAATTAAACAAAAAGCCTACCATTCATTCAGATAGACATAGTAACAGCAACACCAAACATTTGGATCAACGCTTCTCTCTTATATTCATTCAAATGTTATGTACATGGGCTCATAAAACCTTGATAAGATTCAATAGTCTCAACTACAATAATATTTGGCTACAATACTCTTCAACAACTTTCATCCTCATTTAGGTATACAATACATATATTTATACAAGAGTGGCTCCTAGAGCTTTTCCCTCTGACTACCTTAGTGCTATATTATCAAATTAAAAGATTTCAACAACTAAGTCTTATTACAATAAATGATCGATAGAGACATATAAGAGTGAATGCTTCAGATCTATATTGTTATTAACTACAATAAAGAAAATACAATCTCCATCGATCTCATACGATGGTTCATCCTCTTAACATTTAAGATCTTCTTTAATTAAAATATTTTCAAGATATTTATATGATATGCCATCTTTAATTCAAAATCCCTCCAAAATGCTCACTAGGGTGTTGAGTTGTCCTCCACTTGCACTTTGATGACGATGCTCCTACATCATACTCCTTTGGGCAAAAAAAACATGGACTCTTGTCCATGAGATGATGCAATGACCTTCCATGCTTATGAATATCTGCTTCATTTACCCAACTGACATCTTATATTGGGTTGTCTTTCTACTTTTTCAAATATTCAAAATAGGTTTTCCTCCTAGTCTTCTTACCAATCCTTTGATCTATGATCTCCTCCATTTGTGACTTTTCTGCTATAGGCATCTGTTTCTACCACTAGATCTTTTTTTTCTTCTCATCCTTTGGTTTCATCTTCCATGTAAGGATACAGTTCTGAAATGTTGAATATGGGATATATACCCACATCCTCTAGCAACTCTATCTCATAAGCATTAGCATCAAATTTCCTTAGGATTTTGCAAGATCCTATCCTCTTCAATTTCAATTTGTTATGTATTCCCCTTGGGAACCTTTCCTTCCTGAGATGTTCTAGAACTTGATCTCCCACTTCAAACTGAAGTTCTCTCCTATGTTGATCAACTCTGCATTTATATTCTCTATTGTTATTCTGCAACTACTCTTTGTTTTGATTATGAAGCTTCTTCATTTTTGCAGCGAAGTCTTCTGCTCCAGTGCTTCTGAACTCGTCCTGCTCCAAATCTCTCTACTCTGATACTCCCCTTGGATTCATTACATATACTATATGGAATGGACTCTTCCATGTACTCATGTTTGGTGAGGCATTGTATGAAAACTCTGTTAATATTATGGTAGCTGCGGGAGGTATTTACCTCTACATGTAAACCTGACGAGAGTAGAAGACTCCGGGAAGCAAGAGAAACCCTAATGAATTGGCTAATAACCCTAGAAGCCTTGTCGGCTCAAGAATATAATTTATATTAGGCTATTAGCCTCCAAAAGAAGAAGTCAGCCAGAATTAATAATAATATATTGAACAGACACCTACCCAGAAGGAGAAGTCGGCCCTAGTAAACTGGCAGGATTACTATAAATACAGGGCACCAATTTCTCATTTGTCATATCTCAGGACTGCAGTTTTCCCAGTTGGTGCGCACTGCAGGTGTAGCTGGTGCACAGGTTTGGAGGAGGGTTGCAGGTGCAGCTGCAGCAGCAACAAGTTTCAGTATTTGGCTTGGATATCTCTTGGCTAGGGTTTGGACT
>ML807258.1:120436-165313 GCA_009831015.1 Picea engelmannii
AGATGTGTTATAGTATCCATATAATAGGTTGTATGTTAAACGATATACATATATTGTGGATAGTGTAGTGTTTTGGTATCCATATAATAATATGTATGTTGAACAATGTATATATGGTTGTGGATAATGTTAGCGTTTTGGTGTCCATATAATAATATGTATAATGAATGATATATATATATATATATATATATATATATAGTATTATGGTTATATCCATATGATGGTCTATACGATAAACAATACATGTACCGTTATGGTTAGTATTATGGATATACTATATGATAGTCTATAGTATACACTCTTGATCGGAGCTAGGAGAATTATGTATAAGTGGACTATATATGATTAATGATAATATTTTACGTGCTATATTATGGATAGCATGTCTTGATATAGGCATGGTGTTTATTCTAAGGACTGTGACAATCTTGGTCGCAATTTTCTTCAATACAAATAAGTGTATAATTCCAATCCAATAACGACAATAAATATGTTATGCATACAATAAAGAAATAAAGATATGTTTTAATGGATTATCCATGTGTCACAATCAAATGTGGAAATTCAAGGAACTTTAATGTCCCCTAACAATTTTTTTTTTATTTGGTAAATTTGGGGTACACTACATATGGTATCAGAGCTGAAGGTTATAGCACTGGGACCTTGGGGCAAGGCCAAATTATTTTAAGTTTTTAATTTCTGTTGAAGAAAAAATAACAAATATGTTTACTGTTACAAACAAAAAAATTGTTGGTTTGTTGTGATAATGTCAACACAAAATGAAGAAGAAATTAGACCTAAAGAGAATCCAAATCAAGGACTTCCTAAATAACCACGGCATAACAACAAAGGAAGTTCATCCACCCAGGTTTTGGAAACAATGAAGAACCTCATTGTGGAATTAAAAGTGTTTAAAGTAGATAACGAAAAGTTGAAAAAGGCATAGGGAGACCAGTTAAAAATAAATGAAATGTTGCTATGCAGTATAGTAACAAAGAAGATCCCAAAGGACAATGAAAAAGAGGAATAAGTCAGCAAAGGGTCCTCTAAAAACTCTAGTCATGAAATAGAAAATGAGAACAGTTCTTCCAAAGACACACACATGACAGGAAACAAAACAACTACAGGAAGAAAAAGAAAACAAGTAGATCACCTGGAAGATGAATTCAAGAATATAAAACCATCCACCTTTGACGGAGAATCAAGGACGCGTGAAGGGGTTGAAGGATGGCTACTAGATATAAAGAAATACTTTTAGAAATGGCTACTTTTGAGGATTGTGGAGTCACAAGTCCCAAAGTCTCGAAGCCGAAAAAGATAATTCCTATCAAACTAGCACATGGTTCATAGGCCCTAGTTGCATGGGTCCTTTGGGAAAACTTAGGGGCTAAACATGAATCCCTTTTCACAGCAAAGGGATTTAAGGACATGGGCACAAGCCCTCGGTCAGATGGGTGAATAGTCTAAGGTAAAAATGCCCTTCTCCCACAGAATTCAGACTTAACATTCCCACTAGGTAAACTTCACAGGGTTTGCAGGACTTAGACATTCCAGTTGATCCTACCCTGACTCTCCTACGGACTCACATCCCATGACCCTCTAACAGTTAAACTGAGATAAGTCCAAGATCACATAGATATAAAAGTTTATAGGAATCAAAGATAATTTCTAATAATTGATCAGATACTGAGAGACAGAATAATAAACACACACATTTCATCATCACATCCAATTTAATACACCCAATATGAAAATACTTATCATAATTGGAAATGAAAGGGGTCCATGTTTCCTCCCAACCATAGGCATAGCCACTCCTACTCAATTTACCATTGGTCACCTCCGAGCTAGACCATGATTCTCTAAGAGAGATTCTTTATCTTTTCTCCACAACAGTCAGGGATGAAGGTTACTCTCCTTCTCCCACAAAAACTGGGCAACCGGTTTTCTCTGTTCCAAGCTAGGAGATCTACACAAGTACGTCCTCAGTCACTCATCAACCTTATTTATCATCTTGTAGTGAAACCCTGCCACAGGCGTCTTACAGCCAAAAAAAGATTTATTCTCAGCTTTTCTCTCTACTTCAAAAGCGAATTATATCCACTTCCCTTCTCAGGAGAGTGTTTTTCCTTTTCTTTGATCTCCTCGTAGTTTTTTCCTTTGTTCCCTTAATTCCCTCCTTTCTTTCCTTCCTCAACAAGGTCGCTTGGGTCTTAATCCCCACTCGTAGTCAAGCCTAGAATCCTTACAAATGGGTACCCTACCCCATCTCATCATTAACTCTTGAGGATGGACTTCCAACTGCCAACCTGACTGGTAATTCATTTATGGTTTAGAGGCTTGTTGAGAAATTAAACCCAGTAGGTAATGGTCTAGTGAGGGTCATCTCAACCATACTTGGTTTCCCTTTCAGCATATCTCTCATAGCATCCATGGTCGATCTTGGAAAACTCCCCTTTCAAAAATTATGCAACATTTATCCATTTTTTATTAATAACAAAAAATACATACATTGACCTTTTATACAAAGGTTCATCAAATCAAACATTCACACATATCTAGTCTTCCATAGTCTCTTGGTCAACTATAGTTGTATTTTCAAACTGGGGGAAATAAGGGTATTACAGTTGTAATATTGGATGTGGGTGGCATTGAAAGCATGTCTTCCGACTTGTTTTTGTTTCCCTTCTTATACTTCATGAATAAATGAAATTGTTGTTAAAACCCCATCCACTTGTAATGTCTAATTTTTTGTAGCTTACTTGCACCTATAAATACTCTAGTGACTGGTGATATGCGTGGATGATGATATCCTTTCTCATTAGATAGTGTTTCCACTTATTGACAGCTTGAGCTAGTGCGTAGAGTTACTTGTCATAGGTAGGGTATTTGATGATTGCCCCATGAAATATTTCATAATGATAGTATAGATGCCTTCCTTCTTATATTAAAAATTTTCTCATGGCATACCCACTTGCATCTATATCCACTTTGAAAGTATTTTGCAAGCTTGGTAATTCGAGAACTAGTACTCCACTAATCTTGTTTTCAATTCATCAAAATCCTTCTGCTAATTCTTTTCCCACTGGAAACTCTTACCACTCACTCTTATGGCATGGATTGGTGCAACTACTGCTGAAAATGAAGCTATGAACTTTCGTAAGTGATTTGTTTCCAAGAAAAATTTCAAAACTTTAGTGATGGAGGCAAGACAAGGAAAGGAAAAGAAATATTCCAAACAATAAGGGTAGCAGTGATGGAGGTACATCACAACCAAGAAAGAAGAAGGAATTGAGTAAAATCAAGTGCTTCACATGCCACAAGTATGGTCACTATGCATCACAGTGTCCAAATAAGAAGGGGAAAGGGAAGATGCAAACAATAGCTTTAGCAGAGACACAACCACATGAGTTTGCAATAAATTTTGAGAAGGAATCTCCAATTACCAAGCATTCCTTATGTTGGTGTTGGTAGAGAGGCAGGAGACGAATGAGAAGGAAGTCTCATTGGTCTCCTACCTCTCTACCAACACCAACACAAGGAGTGATTGGTACTTGGATAGTGGTGAATCTCATCATATGAAAAAAGCATGGGAGAAATTTAACAGTCCTATAGAGAAGGACTCATGGGCCCATGTGGAGCTTGGTGATGATACCAAGTATGCGGTGAAGGGGGAGGGAACTATATGGTTTCATCTCAAGTTAGGAGGTTCATTTGAGGACTAGGATGTGATTTATGTACCAAAACTAAAGAAGAATTTTCTCTCAGTATCATTTCTCAAGGACAAAGGTTTTTTCATCATTTTCAAGGGAGGGAAAGTACTCATATATCCAAAGGGAGCTATCTCTGAAACAACAGTGAGCATTGGTGTTAAAGAGGGAATGTTATACAGGTTGTAGGGAAAGATAATTTGTAGCTCCAAGGGGATATTGGATCTTATCCATTCATATGTGAATGGATCAGTGTTAATGGCAGAGGATGAGGAAAAGAAGGCTCCAAAGGGAGAATAGAGTTCAGAGTCTTCAAGTTCATAGATTTAACTTTCACATGGGGAGGAAGCATTATCCCCTTCCAATTCTGTTGGAATACCCAATTGGTATGAATTAACATTGAGGGATTCTTAGGAGTAGGTTGAGTCTCTTAGAATCACATTCGGGGAGAGAAGGCCTCCAAAGAAGTTTCCAAATTTCATGGTGCTAATGAGTAGCATCATTGATTCTCAGTCTTCCAGTGTTTAGCAAGTAGTAGACCGGCAAGTTTAGAGGGATTACATGGAGCAAAATGATGTGCCATACATTATCTCAAGATCAAAGCGATAACCAGTTCCAGGTGGCTCTTCTAGAAGTACCTTTCTCGGTAATAGGGAGTGTTGATTTATGTAGCATCAGATACGTACTTATGGAGATGTCTAAGTGTTTACACATGTGGAAGTCGTCCAAAACCTTCTACCTCAGTAATTTACATTAATTAAATAAATTATTAAAGTAATGTTCTTTTATTAATTAGTTGAGTTTAATTTAATGAAATGTTAAATTTATTAGCATCGGCGAATTAAATTTATCCATTCATATCAAGTGTGGTGATATTTAATCTCAACCGTTAATCACTTTGAATATTAGGGTTAGGTCATAACTCAAAATTATAAAAGAAAGGATAAGGTGAAGGAGTAATATACTTTTGGAGAGAAAATGACCTTTTCTCGTGTGCTTGATTCATGAAGGACTGTGATTCAAGGATATTTCGAATATGTGGACAAGTACTTTCATCCAAATATCAGTACAAGTCAAGGAGAAGAGAGAACAATGGCAACCACAAGATTGTGTAGCAGATTGGAGCCACGATAGCACAAGCATGAATCTACAACTTGATATCCTCCAATTCACATATCCTTATTAAAGTTATATATTCATGTTTGTGCAACATGCAAAAGGTGTGATTGTGAATGAAGAATGGTGTGATAAGTTTTATTACAATTGTTGGAAAATAATACAGTAGAACCAACTTTCTAAAAATTCAAATAATAAATATTAAAACTTATAGCTATAAACAGTTTTTTGGAACTTTCCATTCAAATAAATTTTTGTGCAAATTGTTCTACAGGTCCATATTTCAACCCTATTAGTTTATTAGGTCCCAATCCTTTTCATCCCACAGTTGTTTGGTTTAATGGAACCCTGCTATTTTATTCCAAAACTTTTGGTTATTTTTTAAACAAACTTTGGGATGGGAACGTGGATTTAGTGATTTAATTAGAAAATAATTTTAATCATCTTAGAGAATTCCAATAATAGTTGGGAACTGACCTAATTGAATAATCATAGCAGATACCTAATTGCATTCCTTCACCTCTCACTTCCTTTAGAGGTCATTAACCTCTCTCTAGAGTTCAGAAAGATGCAAATTCTAGAAATGGAAAGAAGGCTCTTGAGTCTTTATATAGATATAGGGATGAATCATTCCCCTTCAACTACCTATTCTAGAATATTGGGGAAATTTGGTCTAAAATAATCTACATACCATGAAATTGGGGCGAATGAAAGCCAAAAACCTGATTTACACCAAATGGGGAGGGAGAAATCACTACAAGAAACCTTCATTCTTGCAAATTGGCAAATGGAAGGTTGTAGCTCAAATTTTAAGGAAAAAAACTAATTTTGTTCCCAATATTTAGAAAATAAACATGGGCTAACCCTCTATTATTAGTCTTTTTTTTAATAAATTGAGGGAGAATGATAGTAAATCCCTACACCACAAAAAAATTCACCCAATCCAAATTTGGAACCTCATATTTTCACCCATGGGCTAAATTTTTTCCCTAAAATTTTCTATGTTCATAACTTATTTACTCTTCAATAACTTCTCTCTTGTGAAAACCACAAGGACCTTGGTACATTTATTTCCACCATGCTCAAAGATAGAAATTACATCCTCAAGAATATTTAGTGTTATATATATATATATATATTAGTTGTATTTAAATAAATCTACTTCCTCAAAGACAAGTTGTTGTGAAAGAGGTGGATAGGTCAAGAGCATGAGAATTCTTTACAGTGCTTCTCAAGTATATCCTTGAATCAATGGGGTTTGTGGTGTTTTATTTTTGAGGAGGCACACTTATTAAAGTTCAAAGTTGGTGTATAAAAAAGATCTAATAACTTTTCATTGCAAAGCTTATTCTCATGCTTTTTATTTTTATTTTTGTTGAAAAAAGGTGTTTTGAAAAATCAAAAATTTGGTAACTCTCTTATGGTGAAAAATTGGATATGGGGTTACATTATTTAAGAAATTTCTTCTCAATTCTCATCTCCAAAGAAATTCAACTTATCTGACGTAGAACCCCTACCCTCGGGCCGAGATCCGCATAGGATCTTCACTAAAAAACATGCCAAGGGTTAATCCAACCCTTTGTTTAAACCACAAAGGACTTTGGGTTTCAGGAGTTGGAGAGTCCCGATGTATTTCCACAGCTCTCGGCAAATGTCGAAATGTGAAATGTCAACGAAGTTTGACTACTCCAACGCGAAGAGCACATGCCACCAGTTACCCACTAGTTTCGGCTTTTGGGACTTTCAGCGAATAGCCAACAGTTGTTCCTCTTCCCTTATGATTCCCTAAACTCTGAAATTCTGAAATGCCGAAATGGGCTCAACGTCCCAAGGAATGCGAGACCGATGGCCTTTCAGGATTTTCACCAAAGCTTGACCCCTCCTTTGACTTCCGTCGCACGTATCCTCTGACTGATAGTTGGGACCCACCTTTCGGCGTTTCTCTCTTCACAATTTCAGGAGTTGTGTTGACCATGCAACTCCACTTCTCAAGTCTCGAAACCCCGGAACTCGATTGGTACCCAATGGCTATTGTCCCTCAACCTTTTCGGGAATTTTTCCTTTCCCTCTTCGGGATTTCACGAACCAGAAGTTTGAAACTCTCAATTCCAAAGTCACTACCTCCTCTACTTCCCAAACCCCGGAAAGTTGAAATGTCGAAATCCCACACCAAAGGCACGCCGCATTTCGTGACTTCGGGATTTTCAATGAAAATGGTCCCGGTTCCTTGTCATCGGAAGTTTCGGTATGCAGAACCCTGAATTACCAAAATTTCACACCTGAAAATCCCTTTCACGATTTGGGAATTAGAGTGACCAAGGATTTTGGTCTGCACTCCAAACTTACGAATCCCAAATTCCCAAAATGATTTGTCGACTCAAACTGACCACAATCAACAGTTCACTTTGACTCTTGATGTCAAGGTGGAGGATTCATCCAACTCCTGACCACCTTACATCTCCTATGGATCCTACGGTCCTCGTGATTTTGCAAGTTCTTCATGGAGAATTATGACCACCAGATGCACTCCTCAATGACTTATGCCCAAATGACTCAATGTTCTCCCTCCTGAACTTGACTTCTATGAGTCGATTTCAATCTTCGTCTCCCTTTTAGCACTTCAAAGGTGTTATCCTTCCTGAGCTTTCACTTGTAAACTCAAGCTTCCCAAAAGGATCCTTTCTCGCACTCCTTGTAGCAAACCTTCAAATAACCTCTGGTTATTTGAGTCTCCGACCCTGTGCACTCTTTGCAACAGTGGTCCTCTCAATCTTCCCCTTAGTTGATAATTTCTAAGGCTCCAACCAACCTGCGCACACCTTGCATGGCTCTGTGCTTCACCTGCACTTCGGCTGGTATGAGAACAATAGTATCTCTCTTGAGCTTTCTGAGATGAAACTCAGACCCTCATCAACGCATACCTTGCAGACGTTCACTGCACTCCTTACATGAATTCTTAGGAAGAGAAACAATTGAAACTCATTCTCCTCCTCTCTCAGACTTCATACATTCAACATGAAATCACACACAGTACAACATTGAAATAAATGCATAATAGATAAACAAATCAACTGTAAACATACCATTTAACAAATGTAAACAGTAAGCATCATAACACCATGAAGGTTGAGTCAAAGCTTCATATATTAACTCAAGTGCTCATGTACATGGGTTCTTCTCTACAGCCCTCTGTTATAGCTCTACAGCTTATGAATTCTGATTGATCATCCAAAAAATTGCAATGATACAAGGGTGAGGGTGTCTATATACATTTTCCCTCCTACGCTTCTAAACTATCTAATCTAACATTCATATCTACCTACTTTACATTAACAGACTTAAATGCCTATTACATCCGAAAGATGAGAATAATTTCTCCAGATATGTTCATATCTCCAAGACATAAATGTAAGTACGCTTCTCCTATCTATTACATTAATGCTTCAGATTTCAAAATTCAAAACGTTTTCAAAAAAAACGTGTCATTTTTGCATCTGCACGTTCAGTTGTTCCTTTGACTAGGCTCGTGCTTTGTCTTTCTACGATGCTCCTACATCATACTCCCTCGCTTGAAAATTTTCATGAACTCCTATTCATGAGCTCTTGCATGGTCTGTCCATGCCTATGAATTGTTGCTTCATCGTCCCAACTGACATCTTCAACTGGATGTCCCTTCCATTTGACCAAGTATTCAAAATACTCTTTTCTCCTGGTCTTTTTGCTAACCCTTTTGTCAATTATGCTTTCCATCTATGGCTCTACAACTACAGGCATTTTTTTTGTCCATTGAATTTCTTTATGTTCCTCCTCTGCTCCTGCTTCTTCAGCCCTATAAGGGTACAAATCCACAACATTGAATATTGGTGAGATTCCGACCCCATCGAGTAATTCAATCTCATATGTGTTTGCCCCAAATATCCTTATGACCTTGTACGGTCCAATCTTTTTCATCTTCATCTTATTATGTGTTCCCCTTGGGAACCTTTCCTTCCTCGGATGCATAAAAATTAGATCACCAACTTCAAATTGAAGTTCTTGCATGTGTTGATCTGCTCTCCGCTTATATTCTTGACTTGAACACTGCAATCGCTCCTTAATTTGGTTGTGAAGCTCCTTCATTCCTTCTGCAAAGTCCTCTGCACTAGCACTCCTGAATTCATTTTGTTCTGAATCATTCAATTGAGAAACTCCCCTTGGTTTCATTCCATATACAATCTAGAATGGACTATGCCCTGTGCTTCTATTGAGTGAATCATTGTAAGAGAATTACGCATGTGCCAGAATGTGATCCCATTGACTGTGGTGTTCAATCACTAAGCTTCTTAACAAATCTCCCAAACTCCTGTTTACAACCTTCGTTTGTCCATCCGTCTGCGGATGATATGTTGAGCTAAAGGACAAACTTGTCCCCAGCTTCTTCCATAAGGTCCTCCAGAAATTCCCTATGAACTTGGTATCTCGATCAGAAACAATACTCTTTGGCAAGCCGTGAAGTCTGACGACTTCCTTGAAAAACAGGTTCGCAATATGAGTTGTGTCACTGGTTTTCTGGCATGGTATGAAATGTGCCATCTTTGAAAATCTGTCGACTACCACAAAGATTGAATCATATCCTCTATGTGTCCTTGGCAGAACCAATATGAAATCCATGCTCACTGTGCCCCGCGGCCTTTCAGGTATGGGAAATGGTTGGTATAACCCTGTATTCTATCATTTTCCTTTTGTGTGCTGGCAAATTCTACATATGTCCACAAATTTCCTAACATTTGTTCTCATCCCTGGCCAAAAATATGAGCCATTCAACTTTGAGAACGTCTTGTCATGACCGAAATGTCGGGCCAATCCTCCACTGTGTTTTTCCTTCAGCAAATTCTCCCTCATGGAGCATTTTGGAATACATAGTTGATTTTCCCTGAACAATAATCCATCCTGGATCATGTATTCAATCCATTGACTTCTGTCCCTGAGAATTGGATTCTCAGATGCCTCATATGCTTTTTAAAATCTAGGTCATCCCTGTACATTTCTTTGAGGTTATCAAAACCCAAAGTCTTGACTCTGAATTCCTGCATAAGCAAACATTTCCTGCTCAAATCATCAGCAACTTTGTTAGCAGTTCCAGAAATATGATTAATCACAAAAGTAAAATTATGCATGAATTCAACCCATTTAGCATGTTTTTGGTTCAACTTCTCTTGTCGAGTCACGAATTGCAAAGCATGATTATCACTGTACAAAACAAACTCCTTGGGAACCAAATAGTGTCTCCATTTCTTCAATGCTTATATGACGGCATAGAATTCTTTCTCATATATGGAGTACTTAATCTTCACTTCATTCAGTTTTTCACTAAAATATGCGATCAGCCTATCGTCTTGGCTCAAGACCTCTCCAATTGCAAATCCAATCGCGTCACACCTGACTTGGAATGTCTTGCTAAAATCTAGCAAAACCAGAATTGGTTGCTCAATGATCTTCTTCTTCAACAGATTGAAACTCTTCTCTACTACCTCCATCCAGTGAAAATATTTATGTCTTTTCTTCACCGTATCCATCATCGGTGTGCTAATTCCACTGAAGTTTCGGATAAATTTTTTGTAGAAGCTAGCCAAACCATGGAAGCTTCGAACTTCAAACACGCTCTTCGGCAATGGCCAATTCTTAATCGCCTTTATCTTTTCTGGATCCATTTTTAATTCATTTGCAGAGATAACAAAGCCCAAATAAATGAGTTATGTCCTCATAAATGATGATTTCTTCACATTGATCAGCAATTTTTCTTGCTGTAATCTTCTCATTACTGCAGCTAAATGCTTTAAGTGTTCCGCTTCTGTCTTGCTGAAAATTAATATATCGTCAAGATATACAATAATGAATTTCCCTATGAAATCCTTTAGGGCTTCGTTCATCAACCTCATGAAAGTACTGGGCGCATTCGTTAAGCCAAATGGCATGACAAGCCACTCATACAGCCCCTCATTCGTCTTGAATGTTGTCTTCCATTCATCACCTTCTCTCATTCTAATTTGATGATATCCGCTTTTCAAATCAATTTTTGAAAAAAACTTTGCTCCACTCAAGCAATCCATCAAATCGTCCATCCTTGGCAATGGAAATCTGTATCTAATGGTAATCTTATTGATCTCCCTTGAGTCTATACACATTCTCCAGCCTTCGTCTTTCTTTGGGCTGAGCACTGTCGGAACAGCGCATGGACTCAATCTTTCTCGAATCAATCCTTTGTCCATTAAGTTATGGACCTGCCTCTTAACTTCTTCATTTTCCTGTGGTGTCATCCGATATGATGCTTTGTTCGGCAAACTGGCTCCAGGTATAAGATCTATATGATGGCTTATACTCCTGATAGGTGGCAACGAACAAGGTAGTTCATCCACTACTATATCAGCAAACTCTCCCAACAACTCCTGGATTTCTTCTGGTAAATCATATATCCTCGTACTGGTCAAAACAATTTTGGGCTTCCTGACCACAATAAATTGTGTGTATTCCTTCTTCTTAACCTCATCAAGAAGTTCCTTCCTACTCATGAGAAGTACAGTGTTGCTCATCTCTATTTTCACCTCTTTATCCTTAATTGGAAGCAACATGTGAGTCCTACCATTTTTCTCCAGGGTGTACATGTTCTTTCTCCCATCATGAACTACGTTTCTGTCATATTTCCATGGTCTACCCAGTAATAGATGACAAACATCCATGGGAATGACATCACATAATATTTCATCTTTGTATCCTCCTATTTTAAATTCAGCTAAACATTGTTTGGTGACATTTACCTAATGTCCTTTTTGTAGCCACGAAACCCTGTATGGGCTTGGATGTACAATAGTCTCCAGCTCCAGCTTTTCTACCATCTTTGTAGATACGAGATTGTCTGTGCTACTACTGTCCATTATGACCTTGCATGCCCTATCCTTAGTTTTGCAAGCAGTCTGAAACATATTGTTTCTTTGGGATGGGTTCTCTACCGCCTTCTCCAGCTTCAAGAGAACTTTCCTCATCATCAAAGATCTTCCACCCTCAATGTCTTCTGCCTCAACATTCCATCCTTGAGCTTCGGAAATGTGATTTTCACCACCATCTTTCTTCTTATCTGGACACTCATAGGATTTATGTCCTATTTTTCCACAGACAAAGCATTTCACTTCACCTCCTCTACCTCTTCCTCTTCCTCTGGCTCGAGGAAAAGTATTTCTATCAGCATATTTCCTTCCCTATGAGATTCGTCCTCTCTCAGGTTGATTTTGAGGTTTCTTTCCCTCTTCTTTAGGTCTCTGAGTTTTGTCTTGGGAAATTGTTTTGCCTCTGGCTTGACTTCTACCTCGGCCCCTTTGACCTTGCTTCCAGCTCAACTTCTCTTCAGCTTTCAGAGATATCTAATAAGCATCTTCCACATTTCAAATGGTCATCATGCTCATCTCATCTTGAATGTCATATCGCAGACCATTCATGTACCTGACAACTTTTTCATCATCGCTTTCCTGATGACCTGCTTTGATGTTTATCCTGTAGAATTCTTCAGTGTATTCTTTCACTGACATCAGCTTCTGTCTCAAATTCTACATCCTCCGAAACAGAGTGATTTGATAATACCTGGGTATAAATTTGGCTTTCATCTTTGCAACCATTCTATCCCAGCTTTTGATTTCCGGTTTTCCCTTGCAGCGTCTATCAGCCTACAATTCATCCCACCACAGTGATGCATGCCCTTTAAGTCTAGTAACAACATGTTTGACTTTCTTATCTTCCTCGACATCCTCATAGTCGAAGTATTTGTCTAGAGCTCTAATCCAGTCTAGAATTTCTTCAACATCCAAGTTTCCCTCATACATGGGAATGTCCATTTTTGCTCTGGCACCTATCCTTGCAACAGCCCTGAATAAGCGTTCATCTGCAGCATCTTTGACTGCAACTTCTTCTCCTTCGTTTCCAACTTCATTTTCACTTTCATCTTCGTTGATATCCCCAACCTCGACTATGCGCCTCTGTGTTGTCTCCATAGCATCAAGTCTAGCACATAACTCGCACATTTCTCTTTCCACTGCTGGATTAGGCATTGGCCTATCTCTTCTTCTTGGTGGCATGGCTGAAAAAATTTATCTTTTCTCTCTACTACAGAAAGCAAAGAATTTGTTTTGTGCTCTGATACCACTTGACGCAGACCCCCTACCCTCGGGCCGAGATCCGCACAGGATCTTCACTAAAAAACACACCAAGGGTTAATCCAACCTTTTGGTTAAGCCACAAAGGACTTCAGGTTTCGGGAGTTGGAGAGTCCCGATATATTTCCACATCTCTCGGCAAATGTTGAATTGCAAAACGTCAACAAAGGTTGACTTCTCCAACGCGACGAGCACATGCCACCTGTTACCCACTAGTTTCGGCTTTTGGGACTTTGAGTGAACAGCCAACAGTCGTTCCTCTTCCCTTATGATTCCCCGAACTCTGAAATGTCAAAATGTCGAAATGGGCTCAATGTCCCAAGGAATGTGATATCGATGGCCTTTCAGTATTTTTGTTGAAGCTTGACCCCTCCTTTGACTTCCGTCGCACGTATCCTTTGACTGATACTTGGGACCCACCTTTCGGCGTTTCTCTCTTCGTGATTTCAGGAGTTGTGTTGACCATGCAACTCCACTTCTCAAGTCCCAAAACCCTGGAACCCGATTGGTACCCAACGACTATTGTCCCTCAACCTTTTCGGGAATTTTTCCTTTCCCTCTTCGGGATTTCGCAAACCGGGAGTTTGAAACTCTCGATTCCTAAGTCACTGCCTCCTCTACTTCCCGAACCCCGGAAAGCCAAAATGTTGAAATCTCATACCAAAGGCATGCCGCATTTCGTGACTTCAGGATTTTCAATGCAAAGGGTCCTGGTTCCTTGTCATTGGAAGTTCCGGTATGCCGAACCCTGAATTACCGAAATTTCACACCTGAAAATCCCTTTCACGATTCAGGAATTAGAGTGACCAAGGATTTTGGTCTGCACTCCAAACTTACAAATCCCGAATCCCTGAAATGATCTGTCGACTCAAACTGACCACAATCAGCAGCTCACTTTGACTCTTGATGTCAGGGTGGCGGATTCATCCAACTCCTAACCACCTTACAACTCTTCTATATCCTACAGTCCTCGCGATTTCGCGAGTTCTCCACGGAGAATTCTGACCACCAGATGCACTCCTCAATCACTTCTGCCCAAACGACTCAGTGTTCTCCCTCCTGAACTTGACTTTTATGAGTCGAATTCGATCTTCGTCCCTTTGAGCACTTCAAAGGTGTTATCCTTTCTAAGCTTTCACTTGTAAACTCAAGCTTCCCAAAAGGATCCCTACTCGCACTCCTTGCGGCAAACCTTCAAATAACCTCTGGTTATTTGAGTCTCCAACCCTGTGCACTCTTTGCAACAATGGTCCTCTCAATCTTCCCCTTAGTTGATAAGTTCTAAGGCTCCAACCAGCCTGCGCACACCTTGCACGGCTCTGTGCTTCACCTGCACTTCAGCTAGTATGAGAACAATGGTATCTCTCCTGAGCTTTCTGAGATGAAACTTAGACCCTCGTCAACGCACACCTTGCGGGCATTCACTGCACTCCTTGAAGGAATTCTTAGGAAAAGAAACAATTGAAACTCATTCTTCTCCTCTCTCATACTTCATACATTCAACATGAAATCACACACAGTACAACATTGAAATAAATGCATAACAGAGAAACAAATCAACTGTAAACATACCATTCAACAAATGTAAACAGTAAGCATCATAACACCATGAAAGTTGAGTCAAATCTTCATATATTAACTCAAGTGCTCCTG
The DNA here is from genome assembly GCA_009831015.1 of Picea engelmannii. NCBI lineage: Eukaryota > Viridiplantae > Streptophyta > Pinopsida > Pinales > Pinaceae > Picea > Picea engelmannii. The sequence continues at coordinate 135,099 of ML807258.1, forward strand.
TACATGGGTTCTTCTCTATAGCTCTCTGCTACAACTCTACAGCTTATGAATTCTGATTGATCATCCAAAGAATTACAATGATACAAGGGTGAGGGTGTCTATATCCGTTTTCCCTCCTACGCTTCTAAACTATCTAATCTAACATTCATATTTACCTACTTTACATTAACAGACTTAAATGCCTATTACATCCGGCAGATGAGAATAATTTCTCCAGATCTGTTCATATCTCCAAGACATAAATGTAAGTACGCTTCTCCTAGCTATTACATTAATGCTTCAGATTTCAAAATTCAAAACGTTTTCAAAAAAAAATGTGTCCTTTTTGCATCCATGCGTTTAGTTGTTCCTTTGACTAGGCACGTGCTTTGGCTTTCTACGATGCTCCTGCATCATTATCACATCTAGTTTTAATCAAAAATATTTTCATCGTGCTTACAAGGAATGAATTGGTGGATAGACTATCCAAAACTGGATTATTACTAAATATAAATGAGATATAAGTGGATATAAGTGAATGGCACATCTAAAAAAAGAGGAAGGATAATCCTTTGAATATATCATCCATCTTCTTATTATTTTTTATATGTTTAAAATATGTTGTATTTCTTTAATGGGTATTAGGACTATATATAGAGAGAGAGAGGGGTTACTTATAATGGTGTCCATGTTCACTTGTAAGCACTCCATATTAGTTTGAATGTATTAGGACTATATATATATATATATATGTGTGTGTGTGTGTATGTATGTGTTACTTGTAATGGTGTTCATGTTCACTTGTAAGCACTCCATATTAGTTTGAATAACCATGAATGAATGTAATTGTTTACACTATTTTGTTTATTATTTGAGATTAATATGTAAATATGTTGGGATTTTTGTTTTTTATTTTTTTTTTGTTTTTTTAATTTGTTTGAAAAATTTTGTGTATCATTTATATTACTGAATTCCTATATTTAAAAATATAAATTTAAAAATAAATTTTGATTTTGTATAAATTTATATTACTGAATTCCTACTTAAAAAGGTAATTTCCTAAAAATCGCTAGCCAACGCCCAAAATATGTATGTGAAAGAGCAGCCGACGTGAAAAAGAAACCCACGACGCCACAATTACTATAAAAGCAAATATCCCATAACCAAATGGCTGATTGTATAAAACACTATTCATTTGCTGTTAGTTTACCTAACGTCTCCACAGGCCTGCTCCCCTCTATCATCACCACCATGCCGCCCGCTTCAGACCGGATCTCCAAGCTTGAAGATGACTTACTGTGCGTGATCCTCTCTAAAGTCCCAATCAAAGATGCAGTAAAATGCTCGCTTCTCTCCCGGAGATGGAGAGATCTTTACAAACAAATTCCCCAACTCAGTCTCGGAGTCTCGGATTTCAATTTGGGGCCTGTAAATCCCGATCCACTCACCACTGCAAGAGTGGATAATATAATCTTCAATACCCTGCTTTTTCATGGAGTCGAACATCTCACTCTCCGCCTGTGTTTCCAATCTCTCCTGCCTCGTACCCTTTTCTCCTGTACTCGTCTCACTACGCTCAAACTCTGTGACTGCATTGTCTCCCATATTCCACGCAATTTTGCTGGATTCAACCATCTCGTTACTTTCGAATCCGTCAATGTGGAATTCAGAAATGACTCTTTAACACGATTTATTTCTCATTGCCCGGTTCTTGAGAAGCTTAGCATATTCAATTACCTCGGCCTGCCGAATATTACCATTTCCGCTCCTAACATCACATATTTATTGTTAAAGGTTTGCAGGCCAGTGGATGTTTTAACCGTCAGCTGTCCGAAGCTTAGATCTCTTATGTTATCTCCCGTAAAGCCCATACAGGATTTGCGAGTCAATGGGTTTCTGTTTCGGGCGCTTTCCTGCGCAGTGCGACACCTCAAACGGAATTGTGAAAATAATGCGATTGAAGAATTGTGGTTCAACTGGAGCGAAGGAGAAGCCTGCAAATTCTCGGCAGAGCAATTTTTGGATATTGTGGGGATGTTCAAATTATTGAAGGAGCTTGACGTCTATATTTCGCCGTTGCAGGAAAAGGGAAAAGAAATGGATATTCCGCTACTCAAATTGTTGCAGAGCCTCCCTCATCTTGAACGTCTGCAGACGAGAGGCATGTTTGTTTTGGTAAGAAAGATTTTTTATGATATTATTATGTTTTTTCACTTGTGCTTTGAGCTGGCTTATTCGCTGCAACAGATGATTGAATTTTGCTTTGTTGTCCTATGCAGGAGTTAGATCGAGAGCACGTTCCAGCATCTGTAAACAACCATTTTGTCAATCTTCGAATGGTGAGTGTAGATATAAATAAATTTGGTGAGAAGGAAATGGGTGTGTTGGGCTGCTTGCTCGAGAGCTCCGCTGCTCTTGAAACGGTGAAAGTCCAAATACCACCACCAAAAGCTGGGGAGGAAGAAAAGAGGTTGCAGTTTCTGGCAGAAATATCGTATTGGAGGAGAGCTTCATCTCAAGTGAGAGTACATGTGGCATTTGAATAGCCAGTTAAAAGTTTTTATATTGAGAATTGATAAATTTTGAATGGTGTAAATGTGTTAATGGATAGTAGCCAAACAAAAACTATGTATTTTTTCAAATATACAATTATCTTTCTCAGTGATAGCATGTTAATATTTTTTTAATTATTTAAATTTATAAATATTATGTGGGCATTTTCATTAAATACTCTAGTTGTTTTGGTACATCCTCTATCAAGTACCCTGTCCCACATTTTATTTTATGAAATTGTTATTATTTATAGATTAATTATAAATGAAATTGTAATATTTTATTTTATGAACTTGTTACTATTTATATTTATGTCATGGTGATAGATTAATTATAAATGAAATTGTAACATTTTATTTTATGAACTTATTACTATTTATATCATGGTGATAGATTAATTATAAATGAAATTGTAAGAAACATATCATTGGTTGTCTATTCTATTGAGTTGGTTATCTATTTTATTGAGTTGTACATGTTGTATTTTTCTAGATTTGAATATGTGATTTTTTAGAAGGAATGACATATTTTTAACCATTAGACCCACTCAAATTATAATTGTTAAAGAGTGCAATATTTTAAAACTAAGTCTTTAGCAAAAGACATTCTATTTCATTTCGAAAACCCATAAACATTTCTTCTAGCATCAAACATAATGTAGATTCAAAAAGACAATTAAACCTGGACCACACAAATTTATTTAAACCTCAAAATATAATTGTGCATTTCCTGATATGGAAAAAACAATTCAATCACAAAATGAACCAAAGCATGACCTAGGGACTTTTATGTTTGTGTTATAATGAGTAAATGAACATTTTACATTCTTTCTTTTTTTTGTTAATGTGGTCGAACTAGCCGTCAAAATCACTCGGGGATCGCACCCGGCCTGAGCCACACCAAACCTTAACATGGTTGGATTTTTTGTCCCCGCGGGTTTCGAACCGGTGACTTTTCAACACGGAGTGGCTTAACAACACACTCCGTCACCGACTGTCCTACACCTCGAGGACAACATTTTACATTCTTATTTCATAGATAAGTGATGTGTTTTATATTTCAAAAAATGTGTAATAAAGAGATACTTGTGCAATGAGGAATGTGGAGGTACTTCTATGGTTATCTCTCTTAATTGTTTCACAAATTGCAAGGAACTTTCCATCAAAATTGAATAACTGCTAAGATTCATTGTATGTATCTATATAATGTTTACTACATTTTTATGTGAGAAGGGTCTAAATCTAATAATGTTCATTTTTGCGCTCATAGCTAATGCAACATATGAAAGAAAGTAATTTCATTTTTGTTTTCAGTTAGAATTGAAGTGAATCGAATTAGTTTTGTGTTTAATTGGACTAGCTTTTCTCAAGGAAATTTTGTTACGTTCAATGTTATTTCCTTTAACTACCAGTGGTTTTTGAAGTTTATGAACCATCTATTGTAAGGCCGAGAATCTGCATTGGAGTATGGGAGGTTTCAAGATTGAATGATGAAGTGGATTTTGTGTTGTTCTACATTATGGCCAATTCCTTTTCCTTAGGATTTTGGAGCCGAATCCTAGACCATAAATCATTTTGGGTTATTCTATCATTTTTAATTATGGCCAATTCCTTTTCCTTAGGATTTTGGAGCCAAATCCCAGACCATAAATCATTTTGGGTTATTGTATCATTTTTAATTATCGCCAATTCCTTTTCCCTAGGATTTTGGAGATGGATCCTAGACCATAAATCATTTTGAATTATTGTATCATTTTAATGAATTTTTAATAGGATTATTATAAATTGATCATTGTTTTGTTGCGTGACTTATTTATCTTGTACCCTGGAGCGGACAGTAGTGTTATCTTTTGGGAAATTCTTTGGCATTGTAATTGAATGAAGTATTTGGATGTCTTGATAAATACTTTTATACTTTATGTGGCTGGATGTAGTCAGGATATCTATATATGACAATATGTAAAAAAATATATATCATTAATATAATTTTGAGCAAATTTTCACTCGGAAAAAAGTTTTATTTCCTAGATATACTACCAAACCAAATCAAGCAGTATTTTTACCTAGCCTTAGAACCAAACAAGGAGGCACTCTCAAAAAATTTAGCTTTCTAAAGATAAATGAGTTGAACTGTGCATTGTCCTGTCCTGTATATTTTAAATGATGACTTAAACATTTTTAATTGTTTTCCATAATTGTCACAATTTAACTTTTTAATTCTATTCAATGAAATTAGTTCGTTGAGTTTGCGCTTTTTAAAGATAAATAAAAATAAATGAGTTTAACTTTGCATAAACTGTTTAATTTTATTCAATGAAATTAGTTTGCACTTTCTAAAAATAAATGAGTTGAACTCTACAATGTCTTGTATATTTTAAATGATGATTCAAACATTTTTAATTGTCACAATTTACTGTTTAATTCTATTCAATGAAATATAGAAGCCAATGATGTACGCTGTAAATTATAATTGTTAAGTACTTTAATGTTTCGGCTTAAATCTAACATAGTTCCAATGACTTTGTATTCTAAATCTTTGATCTTCTTTGCTATTAGGTTAATAGACATTTCCTTATAAGAAGGTATGAAGGCTCAGAAAATGTCGAGTACTCTTGTAACGATTTTGGAATGGAAGAAACTAAATTAAGATATGCCATGGCTTATGGATGGAGCAATATGTGTCTTCTTAGATAGCTTTGTACCCTTTTGCAGTAGATGTTGCAGAGGTGTGTTCAGTATGATAAGTAGATGTTGCAGAGGTGTGTTCAGTATGATAAATGTAGTAGGGGCTAACAATTTTTATGATTAATTCTTCCCTTAAAATGCTACACTCAACCTAAAGCGCGGTTAAACTTGTGTTGATCTAAAGCTTAATTAAACTGATGTTGGATGATTAGGTGAACCACTTGACTTGACTTACTGGTGCAATAGGATATCTATATTAACTGCATGTAAACCATGGTGTGGTTATGGCTGGTTCTCATTATTGTGCATTTTCCTTGTAATAGATAGATTTAAATGTGTTTAACCGATGTCACAATAATGGAAAAATTAAAATTAAAAAATTTACAGATTAAAAAAAAAAAAAAAAGTCCCACAACCAGTGGGGGTAATTAGGGTTTTTAGAGTTTAGAAACCTAAATCTAGCCTCCCAAAAAGAGAAGAAAGCATTGCAGAAAGCCAAGAAATCAATATGATTATAGGGAGAAGTGGAATCAATGAACACACATTGTCCAGCAAAGCAATCGAACAACCAGGTTTACCTTTGAGTTGAACAACTCATGAAGGAAAATTGAAAATGCCAAAAGAAAATTTGATTACTTCAAGGCGCTGAGCAAGTCCGGAACGATGTCCTATTTCTATAGACCTTGGAGTAAAAACTCTAGGCTTTTGTGCAACTTCTGCAGTGTCATATGGAGGTGCACGATGCTCAAAAGTATTGACTATAAATATGACTAGCATAGCCGCTAACTCGCGACTGAGAACGTCGAAAGGTAGCGGCTGAGAACGCGTGCCTCCAATATACTGAGAACTTGTGCCCCTAATATAAAACATTTGTGGTAATTTGTCTATGGTAATATGAAACGTTTTACTGCATTAGGTTGATAAATGGAACGTGGCAATTACATATCTTTACAATAATTTTTTAATGTGATTAGGTAAATGTTAAAAAGTAAACATGTTAACAGATGCCTTGATAAATGCAAGAAAGTTATGAACAATAAATCTGATCCATTGATTTTGGAGGACGACTAAGAATATGCCAGCATCTTCAATGCATAGCCATCATATTAGGGTTTAAGGTTAAATAAGGTTAAAAGATCAATAATTGTGCCCCTTGTCAATAGGTGTACGCCTTTTGGCGTAAATATCTGAATATATTTCGTTGTTCTACTTGATTTTTGTGGCATATTATAATTTTAAACATTTATTTTCATGTTAAACACACAATTTTAATTTATGTATGTTAATTTAATATGAGAGTCTCGTTCAATGTTGCGTGTAAATACATACATTCTTGTAGATCTTTTGTGGTGAAGGGCTCCAATTTTTTTAGTCCGATCTCAGATGGCAAGCAAGAAGCCTGAATAACCAAGCTAACTCTACCTGCTATGACAAAGTTGAGGACCATATCAATGTCCAGGAAACTCATTAAAGAGTGGTGCAATAAATGCATGTAACCATTAAGAGGTTAATGGTTAAGACCTGTGGTGGTTGAAGTTGAATGTTAAAATTTGTTGGGAAGAACCCACTCTTAAATAAATATTGGTCACTGAACCCACCCTTAAATAAATATTGGAAAGAACCCACCCTTAATATTGGAAAGGATCTCTGCAGATGCTCCAATCCAACGACAATTCAGTCATGTTACGTACACATTGCACTTCAATCTGGGTAACTGTGAAAGAAATCTCGTGAAACAACAACCCATTCACTCTCAAATCTTTTATATAGAAATACTCTCCAGGAAACAACCAAATTAAGGTTTTAAGGATATAATCAAATTCAGTTTTTAAGGATAAATAAATTATAAATCTTGTAAGAAATAAGTTATTTTTTATTATTTTAGTAAAAAATAAAACTTATACAATTATATAAATTATATATGGAAATTCAGTTTTTAATTATATAAATTATATATATAAATTTAGTTTTTAAAGATCATTTTTAAGGATGAATAAATTATTAAAATTTTAAAAAATAAGTTTTTGTTTATTAAATTATATAGACATGCAAGCTAAACTTTTAAAAGAATAGGTATCTAGATTAAATTATATAGATTTGGATGTGAGTGAGTGTTGGGAAATGGAGAAGGAGTTTAGCGACTTAGAAGAATAGGTATCTAGATTTGGATGTGAAGTTGGGATCGATTGTCTCTTTAGATGATCATATTGTCGGTATTTAAATCTCCCTTTCGTTGTAACTAAAACCTCTCCTCCCCAAACTATTGATTTGATGATTGAATCATCCCAGCATGGCATTCCGGGAATCAAACGGGACATGTAATTGGACGTATTTGCAAAAGTATTTACCCTGATAACTATATGTGGATCGAAAAGTGCGAGGATGAGTTCCAAGTGATACAGGTGGCCTTCATGGCCACATAGTAATTTTTCTCTTTGTTTGAAATGCATTATATAGTCTTATTAATTTTGGGATAGTATGTTTTGAAGTATACTTGTCATGCTAGATAATTAAAAACTTGGTTAGATAGCTTCGCAGGGGTCGAGGAGCCTGGTGCGATCTAGTCAGTCTCATAGGGATCAAGGAGTGTGTGGAAAAAGGAGATAACTAAAATGGTAACCACGTGCGGCGTGAGATATTTCTGAACTATAATAAAAGCTTGAGATCCAAATCTTTGTGGACGTACCCCGGGAGGGGGTGAACCATGGTAACACTCTGTGATGTGAATGAATGAATGTGTCTTTATGTATGATTAATTGATGAATGTTAGATGAATGAAGTACTAAGTATATCTGGTATTCCACATGCATGCATAAGATGAATGTTATAACTAGATGTTAGACTAGATGAATAAAAGATTACAACGCACAACCACAGATCTCGCTCAGTCTCAGGTTGCAAACACCTGAGTATTGCAACCACCCATAGAGCTATCTCGGGTGAGACTACGCATTACACTATGTGTATTGCGTTGCCTTATGGTTCACCAGAGAGGTCGATAGTTTTAAAGGGCTTTTGTTGGGAAGCTTATTAAATCTGAACCAGGGTCAATCTGTGATAGTAAATTAGAATCACAATACCCCATAAAGAAATCCCCTAGACCAATAATAGAGTAGATACAACCAACAAATGGTTTTGTTGTCGGTTGTGTGGAAGAAAATGGGACTGAGTATGTGAGATTGGGGGAATACACGTCAAAAGAATGTTGAATCGGACAACAAGTCATTGAAAGAATGAGAATCTAGTCAGGAATGTTGAGACCGTGGAATCCAACGAAGGTCGAGATAGAGAGATGGTTGAAGACAAAGGACTTAGAGTTTGCGCAGAAAGATAGCAGAAATTTGAAGGTAACACCGCGCAAATTTTTGGACAAGTATGTATTCAATGACTTGCACGAAGTGTTTTTCTGTGATCTCTCGCATATATTGCAGAAGTGGATAAAAAGATTGAAAGACAACCATCCTACAAATCGGATCAGACAGCTAGCGTGGAATTTTGAAGAGATCACGCAGTTACAACAAGTTGATAATAAGTTTATGCGTGTAGTAGAATTCTGGTTAAACAACATTATTGCAAGATTTATCAAAGGATTTGCAGTAGATACAGCGCAGCTGAAAAAGATTTCTTGAAGGGACCTCGAGGTAGGTACATCAAATTGTTATATACTTCCATTAAGATATTACTATATAACAAAGGTGTGATGACAATAGATTCAGATAGCTAAACTTCCCTGCGTGCATGGGGGAAGCGGGGAATCATTGACAGGAGAAAGGAAAATGGAAGGAGAAGGGGATAAAGGAAAGCTAGAACATAAAATAGTTAATTATTTGCATACAAGAAGAAGAACAAACATGGAATTCAGACTGAACGCCAACATTGGAGATTTCAATACATGGAAGATATTATACTGGATTTAGGATTCGAAGTAAATGTATTACCTAAAAAGACATGGCAATGTATGGGAGAACCCACATTAGGATATTCACATGTTCAGTTGAAACTAGCAAATAAATACAGAGTTCTACCAATTGGAAGACTAAAAGGAGTGGCAGTAGATCTGGATGGAGTGCGGACTAAAGCGGACTTCGAAGTAATTGAGATAGTGGATGGCACAAGACCTTATCTGGCATTTCTTGGCTTGGATTGGGAGTTTGATAACCAGTCCATAATCAACTTAAAGACATGGAAGATGACCTTCGATTCAGGAGAATACAGAGTCATTACGCCATTGGACCCATCAAAAGGGGAAAGGTTTGTAGAACCTACTTGCTTAGACCTGGAGGAAATTAACCAGTTGTACAGAACAACCACGCGAGAGGAATATTATGTGAACCCAACTGCAGATGGGGTACTCAGTTGGTGAAGCATCACCTCATGTGCGTCAAAATCAGATACAGGCTTAGAAAATTGGCAGCAGAGGCTACACGAAGTCTCCACGAGAAGATGCACAAGAATAGACCACGCAGTGATATGGGTAGGTACGGAGATAAGGGAACCTCCCAGCTTCCACGGGGTGACTGACTTAGAAGTATTCTTAACATGATATGAAGATGAAGTGGTATAAAATCAGAGCCTATTAGCCCTAGATATAGCACTCAAGGAAACACATGCAAGATGGTGGGGTGCACACAAAGAAATAGTTAAAGACTGGTACCAATGTAAGTGGTTACTGCACATTAGGTTTGGCGTAGAACAAGGAAGAAACTGGCTATAGAAATATGACGGACATGGGCCACCAACAGAATACTTAGAGAAGTGAAAAGCGCTATGGAAAATGACACCATCGGAGAACTAGCCCCATCAGTTCGTTCGCACATTAGAAGGCATCCTAGGGAACTGGTATACATACCAGGAACTGCGCAGAGGAATTACGAGTTGGACATTATTACATTAGAACTTTACAGTCACTTTCTCATTTGAGCATGAGAACCCCAACATAGGCATAGCACTTAAACAAATCAGAGGGGTGATATTCATTAAAGAACTGAAAGTTGAACTCATGACAGAAGAACAACAACAAAACATACAAACAGTAAAATAACTATTGTTATGCTACCATGTGCAGGAAAAAGCATCGTTTGAAGATGACCCGTGCGATATTCAGATTGAGGAAGTTGAAGGCGAAAGAGAAGTGCAAGGTCCACCTCTGGAATCAGAATTAATCGTTGCGTCGATCAGGGTGAAGAAAGTCAACATTGGGACAATTGAGAATCCCAAAATGGCCAGCATTGGAGACCACTGGGATGAGCAAACAATGGAAAGTATAATAGAGTTACTGCGTGAATATAATGACATGTTTCCAAAAATGTTCACAGAAATGAAAGACATAGCAGGAGAGCTAGGCGAAATGAAGATACCGCTCAGAGTTGAGGCAAGACCAATTAGACAGCGACCATACAGACTAAACCCGATATATAAGAAAAAATTCAAAGCCGAGATCGATAGGATGTTGGAGGCTGGAATCATAGAACCTGTAGAGGAATCGGAATGGGTAAGCCCGATGGTAGTTCAGGAGAAGAAACAAGGGGGAATAAGGATATGTTTCGACTTGAGGAAGTTGAATGATGTGTTCCTACATGACCCGTTCCCTACTCCTTTCACAGATGAGGTGTTGGAGAATGTAGGAGGACATGAAGCTTATTCATTCACCGACGGATTCGCATGATACCATCAGATCAAGATAGCACCAAAAGACAAATACAATACCACTTTTGCTACAGAATGGGGATCCTACCAGTATACAGTCATGTCGTTTGGACTGAAGAATGCACCAGCAGTATTTTCCAGAGTAGTCATAGTTGCATTCAAGGAATTCATCCACCAATTTCTAGAGGTATATCTGGACGATTGGACAGTCTATAGTCTATTGAAATACCATGTAGGAGTGTTGAGGATGATGTTAGAAATATGCAGGCAGTGTCAGATATCGTTAAATATCAAGAAGTGCATCTTCGGAACACCTTTTGGGACACTATTGGGCCATACAGTATGCAAGCAAGGCTTGCTAGTATATCTTGCCAAGATTGTCGTAATTGTTAATCTACCACCACCAAAAACAGTCTGCCAATTGAGAGTGACATTGGGACACATAGGATACTACAGGAATTTTATAAAGGGGTAAGTGTTGATCACTTCCCCAATGGAGAAATTGTTAATAAAAGGCAACAAGTTTCAGTGGAATGAGGACTGTCAGCGCGGATTGGACACCTTGAAAGAGAAGATGGTAACCGCACCAATACTAGTATTCCCAGATTGGGAAAATACATTCCATGTACATGTAGATTCATCATCCATAGAACTTGGAGCTATATTGGCACAACTAGGAGCAGGAGAATTGGACCATCCTATAGCATTTTCTAGCAGAAAACTTTCAGAATCAGAGCAAAATTACAATACCACAAAGAGAGAACGCTTAGCTATGGTCTATGTGCTTCAGAAGTTCATCCATTATTTATTGGGGAAACATTTCAAGATGTTCACAGAACATTTAGTGCTCAAATACCTCGTCAACAAGCCAATGTTTCGGGGGAGAATTTGTAGATGGTTATTGTTGTTCCAGATATTTGACTTTGAAGTGATAGTCAAACCAGGGAAGTTGAACGTCGGACTTGATCACATGTCGAGCATCACTAATGGGGAGGAACCTACGAATCTAGAGGACAACTTTCCTGATGGGCAGCTATTTTCAGTCCACATAGTCGATGAATACTTCACAGACATCATCCAATACTTGAGTACAGGGACTGAGCCACGGGAATTTAACATTGTGCAGAAGAAAAATCTGGTCGTCATGGTTGTAGACTACCAATTGATTGCAGGACACTTATACAAAATGGGTGCAGATAGCATCTTGAGAAGATGTGTGCTAGAACATGAAAGACCAAGGATTTTAGCAGAAGCCCATGAGGGAATAGTAAGAGGACATTATGCAGGCAAAGCTACCGCGCAGAAGGTATTGCACGCAGGACTATGGTGGCCAACCGTTCAGAGAGACTTGAAGGACTACTGCTAGAAATTCAATGTATGTCAGAGGGTTGGTAAACCGACTATAAGGGACGAGATGCCCCTAAGAACACAAGTAACCTTGCAGGTATTCGACAAATGGGAAATAGATTTTGTGGGACCAATTAACCCACCAGCAAAAAGGTTAGGAGCAAGGTACATTATCGTTGCGACAAAATACTTAACAAGGTGGGAAAAAGCAGAACTAATAAAAGATTGCAGTGTAGAGACAATAGCACACTTCTTGTTTGAGCAAGTAATCACTAGATTTGGCTGCAAAAGGATTTCGATGAGTGACCAAGGCACTCACTTCATTAACAGAACTATTAAGGCTATGACTGAGGACTTTGAAGTTTATCATCAAAAGAGTACACCATATTATCCTCAAGCAAATGGAACAGTGGAAGCCTTTAACAAAATCCTCGAGAATGCATTGAAAAAGATCTGCAACGTTAATAGGGACGATTGGGACTTGAAGATACTAGCAGTATTATGGGCGTACAGGACCACATGCAAAAAATTGACAGGGAAGACACTGTTCATATTGGTGTATGGACAAGAAGCATTGGTGCCATTAGAGTTTTTGGTACCTAGTCTACGCGTAGCAGCAATTACCAACATGACAGAGAGAAGCGCAGTATAGGAAAGGATAAATCAGCTAATGTTCATGGAGGAATATAGGATTCTAGAACGGTTTCACCAAGAATTACAGAAAGAAAGGGACATAGCTTGACATGACAGACATATCAAAAGGAAAAATTTCAAGGAAGGAGACTTAGTCTTGGTGTCTGACAATAAATCTCTTCAGCACCCAGGAAAACTCAAAATGCATTGGTTAGGACCATACGAAGTAAATATCGTCACAGATGGGGGATATGTACAATTGAAGGATTTAGGAGGAACACAACTCGGAGGGATGATCAATGGGAGTCGACTGAAGTTGTATAGGGACAGTCGACCTCCTAGCAATTAGAAAAAAAAAAAGAGGAGGTTACCACGTCGGACATCAAAAGATAGCAACAAAGGCATAGCTCACAAAAAAGAGAATGAGCACGTGCACTCAGAAATGATAGCACGACGGAGAAAGGACCAACGGTCACTAAAAGGCAAAAAAAACGAAAATGGTGGGTACGAAAAATAAGCACCAACAGATGGCGGCTATCAAATATGAATGACAAGAACGAGTAACGGGACGTCGCGTTAGCCGCGCCAACTGGCGATGGCAAGGGAATTCAATGGAAAGTATGCGGGAAGTGTCAATGCATTCAAAACGCAAGTTGGGTAACGTCTCTAAGAAGTTTCACCCGAGTTCTATATAAGGGAAGCACGCCGGGATCGGAAGGGTTATTGTGAAATGTAGAAAATCATAGAGTGATAGAGTGTACAGAGCAGAGAGCGAGTTTTCAGAAGTTACAGAGCCAACTAAGCTCGGTGAAGAATACCCTTACCACCATGGCACCACCCAAGCTAGGAGCATTGAGACAAACCTCCAAACGACCTCGAAGCAACATCAGAGCACCTCAGCAGTCACAGGGAAGCGAGCCACAACCACCTCAGCCCCCATAATTTGTCAACTTAGACAAAATCCCATTGCCCAACATGGGACCAAGAATCCCCACACCAGTAGTGGAGGAAACCCAACAGACAGCACTAGTGGGCATGGACATTGATATGTTTGAAATAGGACAAGGCCAGCAAGCTGAGGACGTAGGAAATCATTTGCAACCCGAAAACCCAGAAGAAGCCTCGAGAGTCAATGGTGTTACACATTATTTTAGTCACTCTTATGACCGTTAATGATGTAAACCTATCCTTTGTCTTTAGAAGGATCAGTGGCCTGAATTCCTGAAGAAAGAAGGGAGAAGAACTTTACCTAAGAGAAGAAATTGTATTTTCCTTTGTAAAAACCCTATTAAGGAAGATTGTCGCAGGGTGCACTATACACAGGGTGTGGCGATGCTTGATTTCCGCACCTTTCTCTAAAGCTAGGCTGTGACGTTTCCGCAGGTTGCACTATAGCTAGGGTGCGACGATTTCTGTACGTGGGAAAAACAGGCATCTTCTTGATGCTTCTAGAAGGAGAAGCTTCTATGGTGAGGTGGCCTCCAAATGGTTTGGATCTTACTCGCTTTCATGGTTTATTGGGATCATCCTAACCTCCTCACCTTATCCTCTTTAGCTTATAAAATGATAGGAGCTCTCATGGAGAAAGTTAGCTTGGCTTAGGATTAGTTGGATTGAGTTGGGGTTTTGTAGCTTGGATTCTTTGAAGCTTGTATATTGGCTTTGAGCTTTGCTTTGTCAAGATAGATTGTGAATAGCTATCAGATCTACAATCTCATAATTTGTGGATTAGAAGTGTGTGGGAAGTAAGGAATTGTTGGAAGGAACCTGACAACATCAAGGCATCTGGTTGTATCTTTCTTCCACATTCTTTAATACAGATATACTTTTCTTTTCTATATGAATGTTATTTTTCCATATTGTATGATTCCTTGATCACGTACATAGTTTCATATCAAATATACTATGTTATTCTTGTCTTTGTTGGCTTGTGCTTATTTGCATATATTTCTCATAAACCTCGTGATGGAGCTTGGATTGCATTGGGGAAGTTGGACCTTCGATATTTAAAAGGTATGTTATAGATCCATTTCTCATTTGATAATTGAAATCTAAGGAAAGAGTATTGTACTGTCTTGGTTTTTTCTAGTTTCGTAGTGAATCTAGGGGGATTGATTTGTGTCCGCACTTAACAATTAGCCCGATAAAAAATGGGATGGTCACGGACTAGGCAGAAACGGTCGTGCCAGAAAGGTCACCCACAACCATACCGAAACAGCCATAGGAGGGCACAATGGAAGATGTCACCGGACGAATAGAGGAGTATGCAGAAGAGAGAACAATGGAGGTTGGAACCTCGAGTCAGCCACCACAGCGGAAGGGCAAACAGTCAGTGGCAAGATCACCCCGCAAGTAGGCCACCACAGCCATAGTCTTGCCATGCATTTCGGATGGCGTACATGTCGCGGGAAACATGTTAGGCCACATGGAGAAATTGAGGTACTTAGACCATGATGTGATAGACACAGACAAGTTTCCATAGTTTTCCAAGAAAGTTTACCTGGAAACTGTGGGCTTAAGACCCTTTGGCAAACCAATTAACCAACCAAGACAGTGGGCAGTCGGACTGGCCTAAATTGGGATTCTAGGCCTGTTGGACATCCCACACTTTGGGAGGGGCCAAGATGCAAACAACTGTGTCAAGAAGCTGATGGAAGTCACCCACGGAGTATACCTGTGGTTGGAAAAGCTCGTCTCAGTATATGTGGATCTCATTGCATACATCACAGGGCTACCAACACGGGGGGAGACACCTACGTAGTTCCTTGATGACAAGACGAAGGAGAAGTCATTGGCCGAGGAAATGAAGAAGTATGGTAGAGAAAGAGGGTCGCGTAGAATCATAATTAAGTGCATTATTGACTCAACGACAAGGATGGCCACAAAAATCATGGCATGCAAGTTACTCAGGAAATGTCGCAAGGAGGAAGTCCATGTTGGGGTCGTCGTAGTTGCAGCACAGTGTGTGGAGGGAACCACATTCAGTTGGGCCCCGTACTTGTTGAATCTATTCCTGGAAGACTGGAAGGACGCGCAGGACCTGGGGATAGAATTTCACTATTCATGGCTACTCATCCTGATCGCCTTGGTCGAATGGAAGGAGCCAAAGTATTCATTATTTGACGAGATCCAATCCCTTCCACGCAGCATGATACCTATTGTTGGGGAGCACTTCAAACCCCAAGAACAAAAGGGCTAATGCAGGCATGTTCGAAGGATATTACAACGACTTGCAGGAAAACATCGCCAACACTTGGCGGATTACACCAGAGGTGGTCGCACCACATCAGGGCATAGCCATCTTCAAAGCGATCGAGCATACAATGTAGATCCAAGCATGGAAGGATCCCAACAACCAATGGCTACAACTATGGTATTGCGTCAAGGAAGAGGATGTAGAAATGGCCATCAGAGATTGGAACGATGACTGGAGGATTTCGGTCCTGAATCAAGAGATGCCCGCATATAAGGAGGCGGAAGAAGGGAAAGAACAGACACCTGCAGGAGAAAAAATGGCACCCAAGAAGCTAAGGACAGGTCAGAACTCAGTGCAACAAAATAAAGGGGGTGTGTCCATGAAAATTACCCAGGCGGGGAAGAAGAACAACACCCAGGCACCACGGGAACAAGAAAAATAGACCAAGACAACATAGGGGACCACATCAAGTGCTACTCAGCAGGAGAAAGGCCATACCAAGAAGCCAATCATACAAATAAGGGGTGCACGCAAGAAATCTAAGGTGCACAAAATTCCACCAAAATACACGATCACAGAGGACGACGCGAACCTCGTGGCCCAGATGGTCCAGGATCGAACAACGAAAGATTTTGACGAAGCTTAGTGCCAAAGGGATAGGATGCAGGATGAGTTGGCAGACATGAGGTGGCTCCTCGAGAAAATCATAGAAACACAGAGGGCCGACAAAGGAATAGAATCAGTCCCAACAACATCACAGATAGGAGTTGAGGTTGGATCGAGTGAGCAGGATAGGATCCAGAGGATAGCACAGATGAGCTCGATGTTTCATGTTACACCTAGCATGTTGCGCATGGATGAAATTGTGGGTTAGACACCCTTGAAGGATTTGGCCCAAATACAGTTGGTAATGACGCAGATACCAACCAAGGCCTTGTATAAACTCCAAGTCAATGTTGCGTAGGAGGTACAGTCGTGCGCATGCACAGACGCAGCAAAATTATAGCAGACAAAGGATAGCATGGAAGAGTTGGAATAGGTGCTCGAGAAGGTCAAGCTCGAGACCAAAGATGAGAAATACCACACGGATAGGCTTGAACAAGGACTGGTTGTAGCCTATGAGAAAATTCAGAAGAGCGCGCAGACAGCAAAGCTCACGATGACGCAGAAGATTGATCAGATTGTCCATACAATCGATCAATACATGCAGGATATTGAGCACCTCTGGGAACAGCTCATACCTACCACTCCCCTGGAGATGAAGGAGCAGAGGAACCAGGAAGTAGCAGCGCAGATAAAGGAGATGGAGAGACAATTCAACGCAGCGGTCGACTTGTTCGAGAAAGCAACACAGCTATGGATGAAGCTGGAGGAGGATCAACAGGTCCAGCAGTGGGACCAGTAAGAGGAGAGGATAAGCGCAACTATCCAGGGCCTCAAGCAGAGGCAGAAGACGATGTCGATCACTGAGTGCGTCAAAGGAGCGCAGAATATGAAGAAGTTGTAGGCAGAACTCATAGCCATGCAAACACAGAAGAAGGAGTGACAAGCTCAAATGGAATCTCTCTAAGAGCAGGCAACGAAGGTCATTGCACAAGTGGAAGACATAAAGAAGAACATGGCACAAACTCAGGTAGAGTGGGCAGAGATGATCAGCGACGAAATTGTAATGCAGGTATTGAACGCACTTAGGGAGAAAACTGCGCAGGGTCAAACACAAGCAAAGGAACTCACAAAGAAGTTTCAGGCTCTCGCAGGAGAGATCGAAGAAGTGCGCAAGGTTTAGGTGGCTAGGGACGAGCCACAAGTCAGTGTTGGGGTCTTGTTGGATGCGGGCCTAGTCAAGGAGAAAGGATATTTTTGAGGAGAAGCATGCAAGAAGGAAAAGACAGTTGGAAGGAAAAGAAGCACATGTAAGAGAAGCAGGCAAAGCATGCATTCAAGAAATACCTAACGACACTAGGGTTAGGGATTTTGTAATGCATTGTAATGGTTGGTGAGCCAAGGATATAAATAAGTAGTACTTAGAGGAGAAAGAGGGAGGACAGAGAGGCCAAGAGAGGGAGAGACACAGATAGACAGACAGAGAGAGAGAGAGAGACATAAGAACTGTATGAGTCATTAAGTTGGTGAGATAGGGAAGGAGTGAGCGACTCGATCCCAAGGGTTAGATTGTAGGTTGAGGAGCCTGGTGCGATCTAGTTAGCCTCGCAAGGATCGAGGAGCCTGTGGAAAAAGGGGATAACTAAGAATGTAACCACACGCAGCGTGAGATATTTCTGAACTATAATAAAAGCTTGAGATCCAGATCTTTGTGGAAGTAGCCCAGGAGGGGGTGAACCACAGTAACACTGTGTGATGTGAATGAGTGAATGTGTCTTTATGTCCAATTAATTGATGAATGTTAGATGAATGAAGTACTAAGTAGATATGGTATTCCACATGCATGCATAGGATGAATGTTATAACTAGATTTAGACTGGATGAATAAATATTGCAGTGCACAACCATAGATCTCGCTCAGTCTCAAGTTGCAAACACCTGAGTATTGTAGCCACCCATAGAGTTATCTTGGGTGAGACTGCACAGCACACTCTATGTGTTGTGTTTCCTTCTGGTTCACCAGAGGGGGAGATATTTTTAAAGGGATTTTGTTGGGAAGCTTATTAAATCTGAACCAGGGTCAATCTGTGATGGAAAATTAGAATTAGAATACCCCATAAAGAAATCCCCTAGACCATTAGTAGAGTAGATGCATCCAACACACATTGTAATACAAATATGAGAGTTGTGAGTTTTTCTTAAGTGTTTGATTATTCCCATATACCATCCTTGAATCTGGATTTATGTTTCTTAGATAAGTAAAAATCCTTTATCACTATTTTACTTTATGTCCCCCTATCTAGCACCATCAAAAATCCCCATGCTTTGCCAATTTGCAGAAGCTCTGTGTTTCAGACTCTCTTTTTTTCTTGAACTCTATGGTTAGATAAAATGAATTTGATCTATTCCATAATTTGAAAAGGGTGAATAATTTTGTCTTCAAATTTTGAGAGTTCCTAGCATGCTAGATACCCTACAAAAGCAAAAAAGGAAAGGCATTGTATTCTTCAAGTTCTTTTTGTTGCGCCATCCTTTAAACTAGTCTTCCACTATTTCACTTGACCATACACTTTTAATACTTGTTATATATTTATCGTCAACCATCTATCTTGTGCAAAAGGTCTCTTTATGGCCAAGTGAGATATTGTTTCTTCCTCTTTTCTATAAAGCATACAAATTCTAGGTCCTTCCCTAAGTCTCCTACATAAGACTTCCCAACTCAATGCCTTATTTTTTATTGTTGGAAACAAGAAAAATCTATTATTTTTTTAAGCTTTTAGGTCTTAGATAGTATTTGACCACCATTCTAGATTTTCTTCCTCAAATGTGAACATAGATTCATATGGGTGGTTTGAAACATTTCCTTATTAAAGAAGATCCATACTTTATCTCGCACATGGAAGGTCTTTTTAATCCTATGTTGATCATATCTAGCCTTGTATTTCTCCCTTTATTTCTTCAATTTCCCTTGAACCTATAAGTGTATCTATGAAATTTAATACCTTGAATGCATCACTTCAAGTTTATTCATCGTTTCTAAGTTTTCCATATACAATATTCAATTGTAATAGCCCAATTTGATTATTTATTTATCATAGTTGTTAATTTAAATTTAATTAAGTATTAAAATAAATTCAATGAGTCTTTTTATTATTTTATTATTAAAAAGGTAGGTGAAGTACTAAATGAGGGGATAAGGTTCTTGGGGGAATTAATGAAGGGATAAGGCAATTGGGGAATTGAATGAGGGGGAGGATTTCGAGGGAGAAGTATAAGGAAGAGGGGAGAGGACTTGGAGAGGGGTCTTTTGTTTTTGGGAAAAATTGGGGAAGAAGAAGGCAAGGAAGAAATTCTGAAAGAGAGGAAGAAGGAGGAAATTGGAGGATGGAGATTGTTTTGGGGAGCTTTTACAGGAGCACTACTATTGCCGGGAACTTTTGGCTCGGGGGCCAGGAAACCGAAAGGATTCCTAGAGCTAGGGAGCTGGAAGGCTATTCCTAGTTGGTTGGGAGGTAAATATTCAGTTTGGGAAGTTGGACAAGAATAAGAACAAACAGGTCGAGGTATGTATTTTATTAGTTGGTCTTTTATTATTATGATGTTGTTATTATCCTATCTAATTTATTATGTTGTCTATTTACCAGTTTATTCAGTTTAATCCTTGCATAAAGAAAAAAAAATTATAAACAAAATTGCAGTCATTTCAGTAGGAGATTAGAATATATTTATAATTTTGAGGCCCTAAAATAGGAAGGCCTTACAAATGGTATCAGAGCCCGGTTTCAAAACTGAAACCTAGGCTTGATCACCCACATAAATGTACAATTTGTTCCCAAAGCCCTAACTTATAGCCTAGAAACCCTTTATTTACAGCCCATAAAACTATGAAAACTACCCAGAAGAACCTTGTTCCAACCACATGTACTAATCTCCACATTGGTGAAAGAAAATAACTAACATCTAGAAACTCAATATAATTGTGACAATACAACATTGAATACTTGGAAATTATTATTCCCATAATTAATGAAAATAAACAACTTCCAGATAGCATATGACCTTACAGCATGGCACATTCATCATCCCATAAGTACTAGATATTTTACCTCATCCGCAGTGAGAATAAGAACATCACTTATCCTCATAATCCTTCTAAGTGTTGCTTGTTTCTCAAGAGTCCCATGAAGAAGGGATTTGTTATGTGGCCCTGGATCAAAAAAAAGATGGCAGTTTTTGCATCCCTTGCACATTCAAGTGCAGAAACAAAAAAAACATGAGAGAACTCATCAAATATGAAGCCATTGATGAAAAAAACTTCTGAATGCTTAATCACCCTCTCATCTTTTGCAGATAATTTATTGATCCAGCTAAATGCAGACTCCTTATTAAAATCGAAGCAACTGTAAAAATTATGCCTTTGAGCAATGTCTACAAGAACCCAACACAAAACTATCTCATCATTATTAACCAATAAGCATTCATTACGGTCAACTTCCTAGTATCTCTTATCGGGATTCGAAGTTGCAAGCTGGAGCACGTACTTATACCTCTCCTCCACAGAATTAGGGGGAAATACTAGCACATTAAGAAGAATATCTAAGCAAATATCCACGAGCTAATCACACAACACAAGTTAGCATCGATACCAAGCATTTAGGGTTTGATCAGCTTGTCATTCTCCTTCAGTCATCCACGGCGTGTAACCATAAACCACAGTCACTGATAAGAAATCGATAGCACATGTCAAACACAAGTAAACGTGGTGAAAGCCCACAACAGAACCGAAGCGCACAAGACTAAGCTCCAAGCCACCAAGGAACTCACGGGTCACCAAGTATAATTAGCATCCACACCAAGTGTCGAGGAGGGATCCCTCAAGGAGCCCATAAGGAGGGAGCTCGTTGCAGGAAACTAGCTCCTCCACCAGCACCCTGCACCACCACCAGCACCCAAGTCACGAGGAATACAGCCCACAAAGGTAATTTTCTTTGGCATTGTGCATCGCCCACGAGGTAAGAACCAAACAACACAACACAACACAAGCCCAGGGACCATGCGCCAAAGACCATAGCATTTGGTGGGAGTAGAAACCCCAACCTGTTAAAATCTGCGACCAAGACCCAGCACCCAAGACCATAACAATCAGTAGGAGTAGAAACCCCAGCCTACTAAAATCCGTGAACAAGACCAAGCACCCAATACCATAGCACTAAATCCCAACACCCAAGACTAAGCCAAGCCATCATGGAGAGGAGTGTAAGTGCATTGCGTGTCTGGTCACAAGACACGCACCCAAGAGCCATACACCAGTCGCAACAATAGAAGGCCTTATAAGAGATAAGTATACAAAGTTTACAGAGAAAACTCTTCTTATAGAACCATATCTCCTCACAGAGCGAACCCTCAATATAGAGTAAAACCTTTCTTACAGATCAAGCGAAAAGGAGGAAGAATAGGTTCAATGTTCGGAAAATTTTCATATTGAATCCCTAAACCATAGGTAAGATCGAGGTCCTATACCTCCAATATATGAATCTCCATCCACTTGTTAGTTTTTTTTTTTAAAAGAACCGTTTAGATTAAGTTGTATTCTCATCCCTTTAAGAATCAACAATACATCACCAAACATTGTCAGGTGCCATTATTAGCATATGATATGAACGACATACTCTAGTTTTATTGCAATGTCGAGTAGGATATAAGTATTATTAATCATGCATTATGGTTATACTATAATGGCTTATATGAATTATAAATCATGCACCATAGTTCTATTTCAATGTTAGATGGCATATCAATTTTTAAATTGCTGGTGTTGATCAAGGTTTACATGGATATAGTTGAATATCATGTTGTGTATTTAGATCAATAACATTCCTTTATAGTCCTTAGTGATCATGATTATAGTAGGATCAGTTCAAATAGTAGTTTATACTTAGGAAAATTTATTTCCATGGATTTCTATTGGAATGTAATAATGATCATAAATTATTTGGACTAATGGTATTAAGTACCATGGACTTTAGTTCAATAGATAAATTGATTACTATATATATATATATGTTGGTTAATTAGAGTAATGTTAATTAATGTAAGGGTTAGATTGGAACTGTAATTTGTTAATGTTAATGCATGGTTAATCAATGAGATTTGGATAGGGTTTATGACTAATTAGAAGAGACTAATTACATTAAGAAATGAACTCTACAAGGGTATAAAGTATTATAGGGAAGGGTTAGACACTTGATTAAAGAAGTCAATTGGAGCAATTGGCGAGTACACCATAGTGCTAGCATAGCTAGAAAGCTAAGAGAGATAATAAGATACCTACTAAGACACCGAGCTTAGATGATTTAACCTTGACCTAAGCCACTTACCTAAAGAGAGTAATGCTTGTTTACAAACAAGTATAAAAAAAAAACCTTACACCTAACCCTATGTTTGCAAGTATTAGTTTAAGGAAATGTGGAATGCCTTAAACTCTTCCCTGATAAGCATTTGGTTTGATGCAGATTCAGTTATTCAAGATGGTTAGGACTCGGGGAAATCGAGGTCGAGGGGCATCGTCGCAAGGACCACCAATGTCAGTGCTTCCACCACCATCACCTAAATTAGCTCTCATTTTGCGCTCCTTAGAGGTTATTAATGAGACATTAAAGGGACGTCGATCGACAGATGTCGAAGTGGAACCCCCACCTTCTAGAGTGGGTAACCCTGAAGAGTTGAGGGACTCAAAGGGAAAGCCTCCACCAAGGGACATCACCAAAGAACTGGAGAAAATTGAACTCTCGGAGTTTGTTGGGGGTCGTGCAAGTGAATGTGCAGAGGCATGGTTGGAAGGAATGACGCGATGTTTCTCCTTAAGATACTATGCTTCCACATCAAAGGTGAAGATAGTGATCTTTCAGTTGAGGGACAGTGCCTCGAACTGGTGGGGTAACCTGGAGAGGCAGTTGCACCTTACCCCAGACACCGTCTCATGGAAAATTTTTGAGGAAAGGTTTCAGAGAAAATATTTTCCTGGTTACTATGAGGAACAACAGGCAGGAGCATTTCATGCTCTAGTCAGGGAAATAGGACCATGGAAGAGTATGAGATTGGATTCATGGAGTTAGTAAAATATGTCTCGTACATGGATACCAATCAGTGATGGTCAGAACATTTTGTGTACAAGTTAAACCCTAAGATAAGGGTTATGGTACGGATTTGGAAACCATCGTCAATAGTTGAAGTAGTTGAAAATGCTCGTTACGCAGAGGAGCATATGAGGTTAAACGGAGGAATGAGATCAACCATTCCACAACATCCAGGATTCGTGGGGAAGGCCCCTAAAAATTTCTCCAGGGGAGTAAGCTCTAGGCCACCTCCTTACGGTAATAGAGTCACTCCTAGAGTAGTTACAATAGGTATTTCAATGGCAACGAGTGCAGCATCCCACTCTTCACCAACGACCCAGGCAGGTCCACGACCTTCTCAAGGAGCAGGAAGTAGGGGTAGGGGTTCCAGGGGAAGGAACTCATTTCAGAGACCATCATAGGGAAATGTGCAGGTTCCATATCGTGTTACTTATTGAGGGTGTGGAGTACCTCATTACCAACGTGATTGTCCAGAGTCACAAGCAGGCTTTGTGCATAGAGAAGGAAAGGCCCCGATGGGAAGAGTGAGTAGTAGCCACCAGATTTATGCAACGGTTAATAATTTCCAGGAAGAACATCAATCCACAGTGGTGGTGTCGTCAGGTATGCTAAATCATGTCAATGTTAAAATTTTATTTGATTCTAGTGCTATAGATAGTTTCATTTCACCTTGTGCATTAGAAAAGTGTGGGTTGGCAGCCTACAAGCATGATGACTTTAAACAAGTCGAGATGGCTTCGTGGGGAAAACAAGCGGTAGGATCTAGCATCAATAATTGTCTAGTAGACCTAGGAGTGTGTACTACTAGGTTGAAGGTGTACATCATTGCTCTAGGGATGTATGACCTAATCATTGGAATGGACTGGTTAGAATCCCATCAAGATCTGGTAGATTGTTTTGTGAAAATGGTGCTTTGTGTTGACAATGAAGGAAGGTCAGTAGAGATCCACGGTGTACGGAGGAAGGTGTCTCTACACTTTATCTCGACCATGAAGGTTAAATGTTGCATGAGGAAAGGTTTTTGATTGTATGTAGTGGAAGCGGTCAATGAAGGGAAAGGACCCTCCTTAGATCAATATCCAATATTGTTGGAGTTTAAGGATGTTTTTCTGAAAGAGTTGTTAGGGTTACCTCCTGAGAGGGAGCTTGATTTTACCATTGATCTAAAACCTGGTGTGGAGTCAATTTCCAAGACTCTGTATAGGATGACAGGGCCATAACTTTGTGTGTTGCAGATGCAGTTGAAGGAACTAATTGACATAGGACTAATAAGGCCTAGTGTCTCACCTTGGGGTGCAGCAGTAATTTTTGTCAAGAAGAAGGATGGTTATTTACGACTGTGTATAGATTGCAGGGAATTGAACCGTGCTACAATGAAAAATAGGTACCCAATGCCGCGGATAGATGATCTCTTTTATCAGATGAAAGGAGCAGCAATTTTCTCAAAAATTGATCTGCGATCAGGGTATCACTAGTTAAGGATTAAGGAAGGTGATATTCCTAAAACTGCCTTTTCAACTCGGTTTGGGCATTATGAGTTCGTTGTAGTACCTTTTGGTTTGACCAATGCACCAGCAGTATTCATGAGCCTCATGAATGGTGTATTCTGAAGGTACTTAGACCATTTTGTATAGATCTTTCTAGATGATATCCTCATCTATTCTAAGAACGAAAGAGAACACGAGGAACACTTGTGTGTGGTGTTGTCATGCCTTAGAGAGAAAAAATTGTATGACAAATTGTTGAAGTGTTCTTTCTTCCAAAAAGAGATTCACTATTTAGGTCATATCATTTCTAGTGAAGGAATATCTATGGACCCAGAAAAGGTGAAGGCCATTATGGAATGGTCAGTGCTAAAAAATGCTCATGACATGAGAAGCTTCATGGGGCTAGTTGGTTATTATCGGAGGTTCGTGGAAGGGTTCTCTAAAATAGAGAAACTCGTCACCACCTTGTAGCGCAAGGGGGTCAGGTATGAATGGACAAAAGAATAAGATATTGCATTCATTGAACTTAAGAGGTTACTAACCAATGCACAAATTCTACAAGTGCCAGATATGGAAAAAGAATTCACTATCTGCATGGATGCCTCAAAGCAAGGATTGGGGGCCGTGTGATCCGGATTTAGGATAAGAACGAATAGATTAACAAACTGAATACAATAAACATGGAGATATGAAGAATAACATAGATATCTAGTGAACAATATCTTCTATTGAATAATGAAATAGGATGAAACTGTAAAACTGCAGAACTGAAACACTTGCTCGAATGGTGGTAGCTATCTTTGAGAAGAGATGTGGCTACTACATGCACCTGTATGAGCAGAATGAATTACATTGAGGCTCTAGAGGCCTTTTTTATATTACTCATGAATGAAAAAACCATAGACATCCAAAAACCTAACCCTAGGAGGTGAAACGTCAAAAGTCATGTGGGCGCCTATGGGTAAGTTGGTACCTCAACTTCCCGGGGTCGTAAATTTTGCATACAACCTTCGTTTTAGGCGCGTGATAGCCCATTGGAAAGGTCTTTCATAGAACTACACATTCTGCCATAAAGTTTGACTCTGTCTACATTTTGACTATGGAGAGCCAAAAAAACATTGTTTAGGCCTCCAAAATGGCCCTAGAAGTACAGCAAGATGTGCTGACATGAAAACATACAAAATAAGCCAGTTGCATTAAGTGAGAGGCCACCAATATCCACCTGGAAGATGTGTAGGGATTCAGACAACCCCAGAAGTGTAAAACCCACAATTACAAAGAAGTACAGAAGAACATGATGAACTAAAAATGAAAAAAGAGGAGCTAGTTCGAATAGGTGAGTGGCCACCAATAGCCAACTGGATCAATCCTCCCCCTTAGGAAGAATTGGTCTCAATTGCATTGATTTCCCCCATCAGGTGAGGAAACTTCTGCTATATTTGGCCCCAGGTGAGCCACTTTCCTTTCTATAGGAGTTTCCCTACCTTGACAATCCGATAAATTTGGATCCTCTGCTGGAAAGTGCAATTGACATGTGTGTCCACTATATGATCAGTAGATCCTTGTTCCATGCAGTCAAGGTTGAGCTCTATGGGTGTCAGTCGGTCTGCAATCTCTGAGGTGTCCAATAATGGTGGAAAATATGGTCGAAGGAGGTCCACATTGAACATTGGGTGCAGGCCAAGGAAGGGTGGAGTGTTGAGCTCAAAATCATTGCTACCCACGGCCTTGGTGATAGTGTAAGGCTCGTAGCAAAGGGGGCAGAGCTTCTAATGGGGCCCTGTGAGATGCTCCTTCTACAAATGTAACCAAACTTTATCGCCAACCTAAAACTAGTGTGGTACCCTGTGTTGATCATGGCGCTGCTTGTACTTAGCATTGGATTTCTACAAAATCTTCTGGACCTATTGGTGGATGTGCTGAATCTGCTCAATGAATCTGGTGGCTTTGTCTATCGCAGACTAATCATGGGAAGAGTCTGTCTGTGTGGTGGTAAGAGGAAGTGCAATATCGATGGGTCCCAAGGGTTGGAATCCCAGCCCCACCTGAAATGGGATATGGTCGGTGGAGCTATGGAGAGCCCTGTTGTAATTGTATTGAACATAGGGGAGACTCTCGTCCCGTATACGTGGATTCTTAGAGTTGTACATGTGCAGGATGTGCACAATCATCCAATTTACGACCTTTATTTGGTCGTCTATTTGGGGGTGGAAAGCAGTGGATTTTGTGAGCTTGGTGTCCTACATTGACCAGAGACTCAACCAAAATGTGTTGAGGAACTTGTTGTCCTAGTTGAAGATGATGGTATGTGGTATCCCAAAGTGGACCCACACTAATTCTAAGAAGAGCTTGGCAATATCTGTTGTTGTGATATTCTTCTTACAGACTGTGAGGATGGACATCTTTGAAAACCCATCAATGACCACAAATACACAGTCATTTCCTTGTCTGGTGGATGGAAGACCAAACATGTAATCCATTGAGATGGATTCCCAAGGCTTCTCGGGAGTAGGAATAGGGGTGTATAAGCCTTGCTTCTTTATGGATGACTTGGAAATGGCACAAGTAGTGCAAGATCTGATATACTTGTTGACGTCCTATCAAATTTTTGGCCAATAAAAATATTTCTTAAGAACAGCCATAGTTTTCTCCAGGCCAAAATGTCCTGCCATCCAACTGTAGTGGGATTCCCAAATCATCTTTGCACGCTTGCTTGTAGGAACACAGAGATGGCCTAGGTGGCATAATATTCCATTCTGAATGTGAAAATTGGTGACAGTCACGCCTATACCCAAGAGCTGATAGGTGGTGGTGAAGTTCGAATCTTGTTGATAAAGTTGCAACCACTCAAATACTTAATGTCCATAGGAATGGAGCACAGTGGTGAGTGCAACCACAGGAGGTCAACTGAGGTAGTCATCAACATGATTTGAGATACATGTCTTATACTTGATGTTGAGATGGAACTGTTTCAAGTAGGTGGACCACTTCTAATGGTGGTCGTTCTACAATTTCCCCTATGTCTGTATGAACTGCAAAGGCTTGTGATTAGTGTGTATGATCGTCTCCTTTCCCAAAATGTAATGTTTCCATTGACAACGGGCTTGTACAATGGAATACATTTACTTTTCATAGGTGGGGTATTTATGGATAGTATATGAGAGTGTCTCATTATGGTATGCCACCGGATGACCCTGTTGAGTGAGAATTGCACCCATAGGATAGTCAGATGCATCAGTCTCAATCTCGAATGGTTGTTGCAGATCAGGCAAGGAAAGTATTGGAGTTGAGCACAAGCAATGCTTTATATCATTGAATGCTCATTGTTGTTCCTTCCCCCACATGAACTTGGCCCTACCACCGCCCTTGGTCACCCGACTGAGGGCCTATGCAATATGGGAGAATCCCAACAAGAACCGTCTGTAGAAGTTGGATAGTCCCAAGAAGCTCTGAAGATAGGTCAGTGTGGTTGGGGTTGTCCAGTCACGGATGACTTGGATATTAGTTGGATCAATATGTACCCCATTCTCATCAACAATGTAGCCCAATTATTGGACCATGTTCATGCCAAAAGAGCATTTTTCCAAGTTGGCATATAGTTTGTGCTGCTGCAGAGTGCTCAAAACCTATTGAATATGTTGCATGTGCTCCTCCCACATTTTGTTGAAGATGAGGATGTCATCCAAATATACCACCACAAAGGAGTTAGTGAAGGGTCTCAATACATCATCCATCAACCTCATGAAAGTGGTTGGTGCATTTTTTAAGCCAAAGGGCATGACTAGCCATTCAAAGAGACCTTCTTTAGACTTGAAGGTTATCTTCCATACATCAGTTGGTTCGTTGGGAACCTGGTGGTAGCCAGACTTTAGGTCAATCTTGCTGAAGAACTTTTCCCTCTTGAGTTGGTCAAGAAGGTCATGAATCTTGGGAATGGGGTACCGGTTCCTAATTGTGATTTTGTTTAAGGCTCTGTAATCAATGCAGAATCGCCAAGTCTCGTCCTTCTTCTGCAACAGTACAATCGGGCTTCCGCAAGGGTAGGATCTGGGTCTTATG
This sequence comes from Picea engelmannii, assembly GCA_009831015.1. NCBI lineage: Eukaryota > Viridiplantae > Streptophyta > Pinopsida > Pinales > Pinaceae > Picea > Picea engelmannii. Next base: position 164,422 of record ML807258.1, read on the forward strand.
TGCCCCTTCTGGAGAAGCTCTTGGATATGATGCTTGATTTTGTCATTTTCCATCAACGAGCGACGATAGACTGGTCCATTAGGTAGAGGTGTGTCGGGATTTAGATCAATTGAATGCTTGACTTGGCAGTTTGTTTGTACCCCTGTAGGTGAGGAGAATATGTCTCTGCATTCTTACATGATCCTGACCACTTGCTTCTACTGCAAAGAGAGGCTTTGTGTAGAGGTCACGGATGTGGCCCCGGCCTTTTGCTTACTGTGAGCATGGATCACAAAGAAGATGAACTTAACAGTCTATGAAATGACCTTACTGCATTGCTTAGCAAAGATTAAAGAAATAGCAGTAAGCATCACTACCTCTGGTATCCTGTACAATTGTCTACCCAAAGTAATAATAACACTACGGGATCTAGACTCATACACAGCATGACACTTCCACAAATATGGTTCTCCTAAAAGAACATCACAAACTTCAAGGGGAGCAATATCACATAGTACCTCATCTTTGAAAGTATTGATGACGTAGGGCAGATGGCACTGTTGGCTGACACGTAGATCTCTTCCTTGGCGAAGCCAACCGATGGTGTAGGGTTGCAGGTGCGGTGTCGTTGCCAGGTCCAGCCGCTTGACGACCTCTGCTGAAATTAGGTTCTTTTGAATACCGCTATCGACAATGAAATGAAACGGAGCCCCCTTTACCCACATCTGGTAGTGAAAGAGGTTTCCCCTTCCTCTGGTTCTTCTAGTTCGCTTGGACGGACTTTGGTGGTAGTGATTGGCACTGGGTTCAGCATTGATAATCTGCTTCCCTCCTTCAGGATTTGATTCAGAATCAGAATCAGCCTTTGACTCGGAAGCCTTCATTTCTGCCATGAGTGACTTCTTGGAGCGAC